>SJXQ01009636.1:6600-95439 GCA_006408695.1 Aepyceros melampus | reverse complement strand
TGGTGATGGACAGGGAGGCCTGGCATGCTGCGATTCACGGGGTCGCAAAGAGTCGGACACGACTGAGCGACTGAACTGAACTGATAGGAGGTTTTGTTTCCCTGGTGATGCAGAGGTTAAAGCGTCTGCCTGCAATGTGGGAGACCTGGGTTCGATCCTGGGTCAGGAAGATCCCTGGAGAAGGAAATGGCAACCCACTCCAGTATTCTTGCCTGGAGAATCCCATGGACAGAGGAGCTTGGTGGGCTACAGTCCACGGGTCGCAAAGAGTCAGACACGACTGAGCGACTTCCCTTAAGTAAAAAAACCTTGGTTAGCCCTTCACATGTTACAGCAGCAGACTTGGCTAGCATATTTTTCATGTGAATAAATATATCAGCAAAGGCAAGTACCCTAAAAGGTAGTATCTCTAAAACCAAAGTCTTAGACTTTTACTTGGAGAACGTTATCTAGCAAGATTTATTTCTGGTTAACTACTAATAAAGATTTCAATTCAGTTCTTTTGGTTTTTATGCAATTATTACCATTCTATGGGAAGAACTTTCTGCCAATCAGACTGTGTCTGTAGGGCTGGCATATGTCTGGTGTGGTACCTAGTATACTGCTGCTGCTGCTGTTGCTGCTAAGTCACTTCAGTCGTGTCTGACTCTGTGCGACCCCACAGTCGGCAGCTCACCAGGCTCCCTTGTCCCTGGGTATACTGCTGCTGCTGCTAAGTCACTTCAAGTCATGTCCAACTCTGTGTGACCCCATAGACAGCAGCTCACCAGGCTCCCCTGTCCCTGGGTATATTACTGGTGCTCAAATTATAACACAAGCAGCAACCACCACCACTAGATGGCTATTGCACTCAAAGTGACCTGACACAAAAGCCATGCATGACTAAGAGTCAGAACTATAAGCAGTATTTGAGAGATTCTTTTTTTTTCGGCCATGCCACATGGCTTGTGGGGTCTAGTTCCCTGATCACGGATGGAACCTAGTCCCTTGGCAGTGAAAGCAGAGTGTCCTAACCAATGGACCGACAGGGAATTCCCAGACTACTTCTTTTAAAATCTGATAGCAATTGCATATGATGTTTACATGTTCATGTTTTAACAGTCAATATGTTCTTGCATGGGACAAAAAAGGAATGATTATTTTGTTAGGTTTTCCTAAATGCTTGTATTTTCTTAAGAAATAGGCCCCTTTCATGAGCTCAAAGGGAGCTAGGCAAGATAAAACTAGGAAAGTGTACCTCTATTCGTTTAAAGGGTGTGTGTGTGTGTGTGTGTGTGTGTGTGTGTGTATGAGAGAGAGAGAGACTGTGTGTGTATGTATGTATGAGAGAGAGAGACAGTGATTCCAGAGAGGGGGACGAGGGAGGAGGCAGAACTCAAAAGATCTGCTTCTACCTGTTCTCAGGAATTAGAAAAAAATCAGAGGTCACGAAAAGAGGTGTTCAAGAAAAAGAAAAACTTGAACGTCATTAAATCCATAACAAAATGCACAATCATTAGGTTTTATTCACAGGGTGTATTCTGAGAGAATCGAGTAACATAAAATATATGAAAGTGCTTTGTAAATGGTACATACTATGGATTTAAAGTGCTCAACTGTATCACGACCTAGAATAAGTCACAATTCATTTGTGATTAAAACTTTACATTTAAAAACTCTAACAATGAAAATTATAAGTTCTACGTGAGGAAAAATAATGACACAGTAAAAATTTAACAGTTTGTTTCTTATATCCTTAAAAACTATCAATGTATAAGGTTAAATGAAAAAAATCAAAGTACAAAATATTATTATTATTACGCTTTTATTGTGTGTTTAAGAGGTGACAGGGGCATTTCTGGAGCTATACATAGAAAATCTAATATTAAGTTCCCTGAGGGAAAAAAAAGAGGAACAAAGTAGAGAGACAGACTTTTTTATATTGGTTTCTTCTAAATAAACTTTGGCCACCTATTATTTTTCAAAGAAAAAATTAATTTTAAATGAATAATGAAAAAGGTGGAAAATTTTGACTACTGTTTTATTGTTGAAAGCTTGGTAAAAATAAATAATTTCAAGGAAAAAATTCAAGCTTTTGCAAAAGTTTTGAAAAGATGATGCTATTTAAGATATCACATTTTAAAAAATAAAAAATAAAGACTCAACATCTGTTTTACTGTTTCCTAAAACTTCACTGTTCTCCACTAAAGAATTGGATGTAGCTTTTCATATCATAGAATGGCATGGTAGCTTCAGTGTCAGAATTCATGTTCATGTGTAACTATTATTACCTTCTGAATTTTTAAAAATTAATTTTAAATTTGTGAGGCATAAAGTAGGTGTAGGCTTAAGTTTCTTATTTAACTGTTTTTGAAGTAGTTGAGTAGTTTTATTTTAAAAGGAAGAAAATTCCCTATACACAAGAATGTTGGGAAAGAAAATGCTATGTTGTCATGATATTTCAGTAACATAACCCCAATATTTCTAATAGGTTTCATCAACCCTTTCTTGTTTAAAATGTCAATACTATAATGATAGCCTAAAAACATTTCTTCAGTTAAAATCAGGAGTTATACTGATTCCTTATAAAATAGTAAAGTACCATGAAAAATATATTTTATACATATTATTTGATAAAGTTAAAAAAGTTATCAATGCACTATGCTACATATTTTATAAAAGGAAAAAAATAAAGGCAAAGCATTTCACATCCTAGAATGTGAAACCTATAGTTCTTATGACAATCAAAAAAACCAACTCAAAGATAACCTAGTGGTCTTGATCCACAACCAAATATCCCTACTTTGAAGGCAGGAAGTCTGACTTAACTTTAGAGATACAATTGGCTTTTTTAGAGCAACAAAAATGAACAAATGAATTTATATAAAGTTGAGAAGGTAAATTCAGAAATGGTCACACAGTTTCACACATATTTCCAAGCAGTATCCAAACAAACTGTTTAAAAAATACTAAAGCGTTGGTTCTAGAATCTCTAGGAGTAACCGAAGTATTCCAGTAAAAGTAAAGTCCTAAAATTAAGTATCAAACTCCATTTTTATCCTGATAATCACTTTAAATTGGAATTATCTACTAAGAAAAGATGTAGAATGGAGATGAATTATGTTGAAGAGGTTTGCTGGGAAAAGAGCAGAAAAGACCAGTTGAGCAAAAAAGGAGAAGGAATTTATTATTTCTCTTCATATTATTTTAAGAGTCCTTTGAGAAGAATGCTAAAATCTTAGGCATAAAATCTGTCTAGCAAATTTATACCATACCTGCTCTTTCTGTTTTTTAAGATCAGAATACTTAGGCTCTACTTCTATCCAATACAGAAGGACAGAAATCCTTTTTTGTTTCTTTTAATCAAGGGCCATTAACCCACAGGGAAAAACTTAACACAAAATAACTTAGAGTTATACAGATACTTTTTAAATGAATTTTGCATATTTTAGAAAGGAAACATCTAAAATTTCTCTAATATAAATCTATACTTTATTCAAACTTTAATACTGAAAATGGGCAAAGAACAGATTTTAACAAGAAAAGTGGAAAAGAATCACAGGGCAGGTGTCGATGGTGAAGAGGGGACTGAGGTTGAGACTGGTTTTGGAGGTGGTGAGAACAATGGCAAATTCAACAATGGAATCATATTAACCCGTTGAGAAACTTCACTGAGAAAGGAGGTAAACTGAAGGAATCAGCAGGGAAGAGCTAATATTTGTATTTCTAAAATGCTGCTAGCTAGGCACAGACAATTTGAACTGGAGGCTCAGTAACTCTTGTCTAAAGCTGATAAATCACGAAAGAGAGAGCAAGCAGATCCTAGAGAACCAGAAGCATGGAGGGAACTACTGGGAGAACCAGAACCTGAAGCAATTATATGAGGTTGCCTCAAGGGACTGGGCTGAAGGTAAGAAGAGAGGTAAAGGAGAATTGCTGACTTTTTGTAAAAGTTCTTCCATACTGTTTGATTTGTTACCATGTGTCTGCATTGAAAAAACTAAAAACATTATTTTTAAACTCAAAAATAAAAAAGGGCCTGACCTGTGTTAAAAGTTGTTTTTGTTTTGTTTTTAGCTAATTCCATCAAAAGGTTCTTGTCAAAACCCAACTTGATTTTTTTCTATGTGTACACACGTTAGTTACGGATGATTAACAAAGCATTCATTCTTCTATTTGCCTTGGCTGAGCACTGACTTGTGTTAGAGTTCAGGAAATATTTCACTTTATATGGAGACGATATGAAGTGTCGCTTATTTAAATATACATAAGGCAAAAGAAAGGTTTATACATGTTTCAGGCTCAGAAACAATAAAAATACTTAAGTAGGTCGAATAGTGTAGAGTTTATCCTACTCAGAAACTAGGAAAAATACTATGTACCTTTTCTTTCTTTACCCAAAACAGGTTTTCTGAACTTATCTATTTAGTATTTTAATTTTGATGGAATGGTAAGATGTTTATTTATAGAAGATTTGCTAACATGTCAGAATAAATCATGATTCTTTTCTTTAATTTTTAAATATGCAGAGTTTTTTTAAAAAAATAAACTTTTTAAAAAGAATAAAATGTAGCTATAATGCAAAATCTGAATTCCTCAAGTTTAGGGGAAAATAAATATCCAAATTTAGCCTGACAGCCGCTCAAAGTGTCTTTACTTTCAAGGTGTACAATGTTTAAAAAATAATATTCACTTGGAAGAAAAGTTTTCACATACAAAGAATTAGTGAGAGATGCAAACCTATTCTGTCTTTTAATAATTTTTATAAATATCACGTTTTTAAGTAAAACTACTTTATCCAGTAAACAAAACATTTAATTACTATCAATACTTGTTTGATTGACAAGTTAAAAACAGTAATATGAGTTAATCCATTCTGTAACTGACTTTTGAATATACTTTTACTGGGTCCACCAATATAGGGTACGGTAAAGAAAAATAAAACTACATAAGGATACAATGCTGTGGATTATTTAGAAACTGGCCACTAAAGAGAACAAGTCAGTTCTCAGATCTTCAATTTATTACTAAATTGCTAATATATGACCCTGATGCTGGGAAAGACTGAAGGCAGGAGGAGAAGGGGACCACAGAGGATGAGATGGTTGGATGGCATCATCGATTCGATGGACATGAGTTTGAGCAAGCTCCAGGAGCTGGTGATGGACAGGGAAGCCTGGTGTGCTACAGTCCATGGCGTCACAAAGAGTCAGACATGACTGAGCAACTGAACTGAACTATTTTTAAAAAATAAGAATTAGACAAAGGATGAAAAGCAGAAATGAGGACAATGATAAAAATACCTGCTGGCATTTGATCTGAATATCTTGGGCCATTGATGGTACCATACAAATTTATAGTAAGCAAGACTTCAGATCCAGGGCTTAACTTCACAGATAGCTCCTCTGACGTAACTATCTTTTCCTCTCATTTTCCTTCCTTCCTAACATATATGATTGGCAACTAATTTTCCTTTCAATCCCAGCTAAATTATACTCCTCCTATATTTTTTCTGTACATTGGAGGATAACATGTTTTTAGTCTTTTCTATTTCTCCCTTCTTTCTTAGTAGATCATACGAAGCATATGAGTCATCAGTTATAAAATAAAATCATTACCAGTTTAGGACAATTCTTTTCAATCTCCTGAAAGGTAATATGACCCTTCTACCAAATTAGACAGAGCAATCTCAGGTAGCTACCTTCAATTTTATTTCATTTTTGCCACACACGACCCCTACTCATCACTTTCATTTTATATGATCTACTTGCTGACATGTATCCTTTGAAATCTGTTTCTAAATTGAACTCTGAATCTAGTCACCAAAACTGCCCTTAAATCAACAAGACCATTCCAAAAGCCTGGGAGAATGATAAGTTTGCATAATAATCTGAAGCTCTACAGATTTTCTCAAGGTCAAGCTATCATTGGAGTGAATTCCAGTGACAGAATCATTGCAGACCTATAGCTTACTCATATGAGTGGAGATCCACTCATAGCTCACAACTGGGGAGCAGTTCTCTGAGTGGAACTGCTTTTTTACACTAATGTAAAAGTATCAGCTCTCAAAGCACTTCTATGGAAGTCTGAAAATAATGTACATCATTTAAAAATAAGAAATGTAAGAACACTAATTATGAATTTAAATTTACTCTAAATGCAAATAATGAGTAGCAACCTAAAAAAAGTTATACAACATGCATATGTTCAAAGCAAAAAAAGAACAATGATAAACCAAAACCAATTTATTAAAATGATGGGATTATGGATTTTTCCTTAATATCTCCAGTACTGTCATTACATCAGTTGTGAAAATATTTAAAGGCCCACTAAGCTCTAACTAAAAAATAAGTCTAAAAGACAATAAAGATATACATATGTATTAATTTTACTTGCACACTATTCCGAGTACCTCTGACTCAACAGAATTTATCTTCACCTTCTTCAGACTCCTTCTTCAGGCATGAAATTAAGAATGACCTACGTATCAGGATTTAAATGTTTCACTCCAAGTTTATTGAGAACAAAATCAACTAGATATCCATTTAGCTATTTACTGGATATTTATATGTACATAGCATCCTGCTGAGTATTCTGTTTACAAAATAACATGCTCTTTACCCTTAGGTAACTGCCTAAAATGATCAGGGAGAGACAAGACGGTCACACAGAAAGTTAAATAACAAGGTAAAATGGTTTTTTTTTTTTTTTAATTCACAAGTTTAGTATACAAATAAGCAACAAATTTCATATTTTATTCACTGAAGGTCTACTTGCAAAACATTATTCTAAGTGTACAAATCAGTCAGGTACACTTAAATTTCTGTCACTCCAAAAACAAGCCAAAAAATGGGACGTTTCAAGAAGGAGAAAGGAATAGCAATCACCAATCTGGCTGAACTGTAGGACATTACCGGCTTACAGGGACAGATCTCATGTTAAGGGACAATCATTCTGTAGCTTACATAACTGGAAATACATGCCCTATTCTTTAAATTGGCTTAGACAGCAGCATATGCATCACTTTAATTAACTGTAGCAATGGACATACCTTAAAAGCAGAGATCTGAAATAATACACTATAAGTAGTACTTGTAAGTCAACATTAATCCACATTTAACCTACATGTGTCCAATGTTGTATCTAGATTGTAAGGAGAAGGTTGGGTATAACACAATTAAATTCAGAAATGCTGAAATGAAAATGCTTTATGAGCAAAGTTCTAATTAATTAGCAATATCCAGAGAACAAGCATTGCTGCTGAGTATTAATTTTTGAATGCCAGGACAGAAATTTACATCAACATTAAAAATAACCCTACTTTAAAGCAATCTTTACTTTAGATATTAAACTATTATAAATATTATTAAAGAACATCTGATCACTATTCTTGATCAAATAATATTTCTATAAGCTTTTATTTTAATAATTTAAAAAATATACATTCTAATCATTCTATAAAGAAAATTTCTAATGGCCATTTGTACATATATTAAAAAGTCATTAAAAACTGATCTCTTACAAAGCTTAAACTAAGTACAAACTTGTTACCTACCAAACTTGATGTCATAACTTATTTAAAAAATTTTTACACTTATTTTCAACTAATTATAATTTATACTGATTGTCTTTCAAAATGAAACTAAAGCATTACACAGTTTATATTATTCAATAAGTCTACTTGTTTAAAATATTCGCAAAGTTTAAAATTAACTAACGTTTTAAACTTTAGTATGTATCTAACATACAGACATCTGAAGCAGGTGATCTTGTGCACTGAATTTAAATGAATAATCTAGGCACTGCTGCTGGATATTCAGATCTTGTTTTGTTTTATATAATTACTTTTAATTTAATATTTTATTACTATCAACTTCAGTAAAACAGATACTTATCTATTAAACCTTTGATTATAAATGTTTTCTTAAAATAAATTCCATTTTTCTAACACAACTGAATTATGTTCTATTTGAAGAGACACAAAAGGCAAACATTTAAAATCATGTTATCTCAGTTTACACATGAAACTTACATAATGTTATAAACCAATGTTACCTCAATTAAAAAAAAGGAAAAATCATGTTATCACATACATGCAAATACTTTAAGTTGGTAGGTAGAACTCCAGAGTGGGGAATCAAGAAAATGAATGAAAGTGAACAGTTTGCTAATAATTAGCAATATGACTTTGGGCTAGTTATTAGATCATGATACCTTGGTTTCTTTATCTGTAAAATGAGGGAGAATTTTATGATTTCTAAGGCTCCTTCCAGCTCTAAGTTTCTATGATTTGATTATCTAAATTAAGAAACCCACATCTGCATTAGGAAACTAAGTTCTAAAGTAATAGAATAATGTGATAGTGGATTTAACAAAGAAAACAACAAAAATATTATAAACACTAATTTGAAATACATGAACTATCAGAACGCAATGCTTTCAAGATAGACAAAACCCAGGGATAGTTATTGCATATGCTTGTGATTATTTAATGATGGCATAAACAACGAAGTTTGCGAAACAACACAGCTCATTTAAGGATACCACTAGCAGAAATATTTAATTTACTGCAAAGACGGAAACTATTGACAAGTAACAGAGAGTTACACTGAAATATTTTACATCTTACTTTTGAAATGGAATCCTGTTACACTCTGTAAAACTCACATAGAAACTAAAAATATTTAAAATGAATTATCACTAAAACTAGGGATAAAGTGTGTCTAGGGATAAGGCCTTTTTCTTTTAATAACACACTACCAGTCATATAATACGTACATGAACACTATTTTCTATAAAACTGAAAAATTCTCTGAAGGTTCAAACATGCCACCACCAAGCACCTAATAAAATACAATTTTAAATAAAGGCAAATAATTTACTTCCTATTACTGGAATCCAATTTTCTTTCAAAGGTGTGTCTTTTCAAAGAATATCCAACCATCCAAACATTATTTAAAAAACAAAAGAAAAATGTAAAAAACTTTTGTGTTAGAAATTGTCCCAGGACTATAT
This sequence comes from Aepyceros melampus, assembly GCA_006408695.1. NCBI lineage: Eukaryota > Metazoa > Chordata > Mammalia > Artiodactyla > Bovidae > Aepyceros > Aepyceros melampus. The sequence goes on along the minus strand of SJXQ01009636.1, from coordinate 86,445 downwards.
TTTGACATTTTTAGCAACCTGACAAACCACTCTGTTTGCTTTCTTCTGCCAATACAAATCAAGCCAAGGAGTAGTTTCTTCATTTATTTCATTCAATGTCACAAGACTATACTATGTCAGGGTAAAGGTCAATCATCAATAATGTGTGTTGTTGATAAGTTGAAATGTAAGTGTTCATCTGGGCCCTATTTCAAAGGCTGGCCCATTGTAACCTATTTAATAAGATTTATAAAACTAGAAAAATATGGGAAGTCCAAGAAGTATAAAATACTCCTTTCCCACCAAATTTTGTTTGCCAACATCCTGTAGTAAATTAAAGAAGGTACTTAGAGAACTTTATGTGGTTGGCCATCAGAAAGGTTTTTTGGTTTTGTTTGTTTTTTTTTTTTCTTTTTTTCTAGTAGCTTTAACAACCTCATGTTTTAAAAACAAATTTGCAGGAAGACTACCCTGCAGGCATCTATGACAGTGTCACAAGGTTTCATATCTAGCGTGGGTGGCTGGATAAAGTTGGACACTGACCAGTTTTGTGTATGCTGAAAGGCACCAGGACGGAACGCTGTATTCGGCAATTGGTTATGAGACTGCCAGTGCAGTGGGTTGGAAGATGTATGCGTTGGCACTCTGTGTGAAACCAGTATGCTTGCTGAAAAGGTTACTGCAGTCTTGACTTTGGCAGCTATCTTCTTCAAGTGATCATGAAGAACTAAAAGTGAGATCCAGAGTTAAATCTATGAAGACCAGAAGCTGTGCATGTTTGAAGTACTGCCTGTCCTTTATAACACTTCGTCCTCTGAAACAGAAGCATGGAGTAGTCCCTTGAGGGCGGAAGGGGTGGGAGGTTTACATAATTGAGAAAGTGTCACATTTTAAAACACTCAGGTAATTTAACTCTCAACTTTCAGGGTGGCATTTAAGTTAAACCATTAGCAGATGTAATTATGTAAATGGAAGAAGCAACTCTGTAATATGTAAGTATGAATATCATCAGGTTAAGAGCCTCACACTCTGTCTACTACATGTCTGTGTCTTTCTAATGTACATTCTGAGCCCTCTGCATCCAAAAGCAATTTGTGATGACTATACAGTCTCTCAGAATACTTTTAGACAAAGGACTACTCTTAATATCACTAAGGACTACTCTATATTATTACTCTTGACTGGATTTATAAAGGAAGGGCAATGCCTTATACATGGATAATTTCTGACCTTCACGTGTAACTCTGGATCTCACTCTTAACTCTTCACAATCACTTAAAGAAGGCAGCTATGAAAGTCAAGCCACTTCCATAAGCCATATTCTTTTTGAAGTGACTCCTCCCACTTTTTCTGTCACTACTAAATCAAGTATTTTTCTCATCAGAGCTAAAAAACAGCAAGAAAGAATTATTCATGCACGCTGAGTGGTGTTCATAGATCTGTGCTGCTGCAGCTAATACAGGATCACGGAATGCCTTCAACATTTGCAATTAGGTCCTGAAATCATGATTCTATTGGGTATAGATTAAAGACTGCATAGGTTTTTGTTAGAGGTTCCTGTCAGTGAACCTTTGGGAATAGGTACTTAGAACTAAATACAAAGTTAAGTAAAATAATTTCTCAATAATAAAATAGAGAAGAGTTGCTTCTGAGGGCTTCCCAAGTGGGGCAATGGTAAAGAATCTGCCTGCCAATGCAGGAGAAGAATGGTTTTTAATTAAATATGGGGGGGTGGGGAAAGAGCCTTTTAAATGCAGGCATGATAAAACTGAAAGAAAAAGTATAAAATTAAACTGGAATTTCAAGCTTCTAGATTCTAGAAACAGAGTTCTTTTAATAAAAGCATTCTGATCCTTTAAAATACTAAATTTTTTTTTACATAGGAAATATCTATGATTATTACTCCAAAAGACTGATAGACATGCAATACCCCTCCCTCACCTACTTGATTAAAATTTATTTTTAAAATTGGGATGATTTGACTTTTAAGGAGCAAGTACTATATCACAAACAGATACTAATCATGACAACATATCCCAGTGGGCTGAAATTGGGTTAATTTAAATAAGAGGAAATCTACAAATATCTGATATAATAAAGGAAAAGTCCATATAAACTCTAAATAAAAAAAGAAACTATTTCATCAGCTAGTGTATTTTTAAGCAATGTCAAAGAATACTACAGAATTGTTCTGTAATTATAAAAGTATTCTTAGCATGTGAAAGAAAACAATTCTAAACAGCTTAATTTAACAAGAGGTATTCTTTAAAAATCCTTTTTCCTGACACTAAAACTAAACTGTCACTAAAAGCAAAGCAGAAAGATCCCCTGAAAGTCCTCAATCTAAAATACAATTAGTATTTTTGAAGTAAAGAAACCATCCCATGCCCTCCCCAAAATCATAACCTTAAAGAGTTGTGACTAAAATATTAGCCAGTGCTTGTGAACCATTTTATATTAAAATTGGATAGTTCCAAACATCACACATATAAAAAGTATTGTTTGACACAGTGCCATTTTGATGATAAACTGCAATCTATAGCTCAAATAATTCTACCCAGGGATTAACATTTCAGAGGCTGAGCCAGAGATTATGTGTGTGGATCTTGAATTTCATCATCTCCCTTTGGCACAATAGCTTATTCTTCCTTTTTTCATCTATTCTTTCATGAAGGGTCAGGAAAGCTTAGCCTTGCAGTTGCATTCATTTCATCTCTACATTAACCAGATACCTTGCAGTCTTTAGTTCTTATGTGTTATTCCATTACAAATACTATACTGCACTATAGTATGGCTAATGAGGTTTGTACCAAATCAAAGGGTGCCATCAAGTGGTTGTAATACTCTAAATAGCATTGCACTAAATGACTCTTCCAGATAGACCTTCTTCAATACAGACAAACTGCCACTCCTCTATGAAAGCACATATTACTGGGGGGTAAGGAACGGAGAACTACCCATTTTAATTTGTGTTCTTTATTTTCTGTCTTTTATTTATCAAGTACAGTTTTAGTGTCAAAGTTAGGTTTAATATTTTTGTCTGCAGATTGTCAAATGACCTTTATTGGCAAAATTCAGGCCTGGCAGTGCTATTGGGAATTAAACAAACTTATCTATCAAAATTCATGACTAGATTAACAGGAGTTTATTTCTGAAAATAAGCAATAATAATACACATAGTTATAGAAAGACAGTGTCTTGTCAGATCTTTCTTATTACTAATGAAAAACTGCAGGCTATGAAAGAGAGTATTATTTGATGTATTTCATGAGGCCATTTGTAAAGTCTAACAAGGAACTGCTGGGTTCACTGTTACATTTTCAAATGTATCTGAAAATACATTTCTAACAACATATTTTCAGACATTTAGAAAACTTTCAACAGTCTATTCAACAGGCTGCAAGGGTCATTTAGAGTTTTCAAGATAGGAATCTAGAACTGCTCTTAGAAAACACACAAGATACTTGCAATTCAAATGGACCCATTCTGCAGAGCTGGATAAACTGCTTCTGCACTGAACCATTCTGCATCAGGAAAATCTTACACACAGGCTAAAAGCATCTTCATAAGTTTATACTTGATTCTGCTGCAGAGAAAGTAAATCATTTGAGTTCAGAGACTATACAAGATGTAGAAAATGAAATCATAAAAGCCAACTTGATGTTTAGAAGATTAATGAGCAGTACCACTTCAGTATTCTTGCCTGGAGAATCCTATGGACAGAGGAGCCTAGCAGGCTACAGTCCATAGGGTTGCAAATGGTCGGACATGACTGAAGCGACTTAGTATGCACTCGCACGCACCAATAAGGTAGCAGACTCCAGGCACAACTGAAGATCTCTCTGACGGCATTTGATATTTTCTACAAAGCTGTTGTAGATTGTCTACAAAAATATTTCTCATCACATACTTTCTTCCAGAGGCTTGCCATTCTCCCATCAAGTGGTGGAGTCTAATTTCCCACCCATGAATGGGGATAGATTTGTGACTGGCTTGTGGCCAGGAGCCTGGGGAAGTAACACTATGTAACTAGCAAGACTAAGTCAGAAAAAGGTGATGCAATTTCCACTTGGAGAGCTCCTGAAGTTTCTTTCTGCCACAGAAGTAGTCCAACTACCCTGAAAGAAATTCAATGTAACCTATTGAGAGATGAAAAAAGGACAGCCTTGAGACTACATGATGTGAAAAAGCCCCTCTTCCCTGCGCTCTAGCCTCATGTTCTAGCCACCAAGACCCTCAGACTATTGTATCCGCAAAAACTCCAGCTAATCCCTTCCTGAATTCTTGATCCACAAAAACTGCAAATAACTCAGTCAAGGACTACAATCTACACAAGTGGCAGAAAATGATCATTAGGTTCCAGGGAACATTCAGCAGGCTTCAACCTGTATTGCTTACCACAATACTTAGTTGGTTATATATGAGAGTGCAATATGTACAAATACTGCCTGAAAAGCTTGGGATACAGAACGGTAATAATAAGCAAAGGGTCAGAAAAAAATGAGATCTCCACTTCTGACAGATGAGAAAAGGATTACGTGGGTTGGAAAGAAAGAAAAATCTGGAATCAAGATGGTCGGGAGAAATATCAGCAACCTCAGATATGCAGATGATACCATACTAATGGATCAAAGTTGAAAACCAAAACCTTGTCTTGTCTATATACCCAAAGTCTAGGAAGTAAATGCACAATCAGCTTTACAGTACCCAGTATAATGAAACCCCCAAAGCATTCATTCTGTGACTCAATTAAGTAGGATAATAGTCTCTTTTGCAAGAGTTTAATCCTACTCTCCTTTGTTTTTTTTTAATTGAGATATAACTGACATATAACATTGTAATATTAGGTATACAGTGTAATAATTTGTTATATGTATATGTTACAAATGATTAGCACAATAAATTTAAATATTTATCACCACACATGGTTACAATTATTTTTCTTGTGATGAGAACTTTTAAGATTTACTCTCTTAGCACCTGTCAAATATGCAACACAGTAATGTTAAGTACAGTCACTGTGCTATATACTGTTTGAAAAGAGGAAAAAAAGCCAGCAGAAAAATACTTTTGGAAAATATTTACAGTAAAAGAGCTCTGAAGGCATATATTGTTGATTGCTTTAGTTAAAGAAGTCTAATGTATATTCAGAAAATGGAAATAAATCCTACGGATTTCCAGGGATCTAATTAAGAGTTTTATTCTATTTCATGCCACTGAACCATTTTTCTTTTTCTTAAATTTAATGAGAAAGGAGAAATCCTTCAAATTTATTTTACTGATTATTTCCAAATTGACTCCATTTTGTAATAATTCAGGTTTTACAAAAGCCAAGAATTTAGGACAAATACAGGCAATGAAAGAAAAAGCAAGAAGAAACTTATATCAAGAAATTCAAGCTAAAGAAAGTGGCAATGGAGTACCTCTTCCAAACTCACCACCCTCGTCGTCCCTCTCCCAAACTCACCACCCTCGTCCCCCACCCACTAAGGACAGCTCTGTTCTTCTAGCAGGCAGTGCTTATATTTAAGTTACACACACACACACACACACACACACACACATACACATACACACAGAGGTACAATGAGAGACTTGTTCTCCTATTAAGCCATTCTACAAACATTTAACACATTCAACACATACCTTTCCTTTCAGCATATTCTCAAGTGTTCTGACCAGTCTAGTTTACTCTAATGATCTAGGTGAAATAATCAACAAATACCACAAGGCAATTCAGATTGCCAGGATCTGAAAGGTAAATAACTCCAGGGGGAAAAAGCATTAGAGGAATAATAACAAACTGCTCCTCATCTAGCTACAAATTGTCTGAGGATATACTGATATTATATGTAACTAGCTCTTTTGTTTAAAGTTTGCAAAAAGCAACGTGGAGAGATGTTCGAATAGAAACGTCTTTATTATTGTGGTCCTTATGATACATTCGGAGAAGGCAATGGCACCCCACTCCAGTACTCTTGCCTGGAGAATCCCATGGACAGAGGAGCCTGGTGGGCTGCAGTCCATGGGGTCGCGAAGAGTCGGATACGACTGAGCGACTTCAGTTTCCCTTTTCTCTTTCATGCACTGGAGAAGGAAATGGCAGCCCACTCCAGTGTTCTTGCCTGGAGAATCCCAGGGAGGGCAGAGCCTCGTGGGCTGCCGTCTATGGGGTTGCACAGAGTCGGTCACGACTGAAGCGACTTAGCAGCAGCAGTAGCAGTATGATACATTTATGTTTGATACAGTTAGATTCTATAAAATTTAGGTGAGAAGGAGTTGATTCTGATGCTCTTACACAACTTAAGAAATATCTTTCTCATTACCTCCATTTCTTAATAATGAAATAGCAATTACTGTCAATCAAATGTCAAAGACCAGACAGGAAAAGGAGTTATAAAGTTTCTGTGTATTGATCAGAATTTCTCCAAAATAATTTTTATTGAAAAACAAGTCTCTTAAGGCAAAGAAGAATATTCTTTAAGCACTGAATTATTTTAAAGTAGCATATTCATCAGAATAATGATTTTCATACCATTGAGCATAAGATTGTTATTATAAGATACTGTATTTCAACAGCTGCTAGTTGTCAAAATGCTAATAAAAATTAATTATACCCAATTTATGTAAGACCAGAAAGACATACTAAACAAAAATGTATCAGTAAATTCATGGTATAAAAGATTAGTGACTATACTATAAAGAAAACAATCATACAAAAAAATTTAAGAGAAATCAGGTACTGAAAGAGGAAAAACTGGTAGGATAATAGATTATTTACAGTAAATTGTAAATATTTTATTTTATGGAGAACTTAAAGGTGTTAAAATGCTAGGATAGTTTCGCATCTTCAAACTGGTAACTTTCCAAAACAGAGCTGAAGTACACAGGTAAATTGTTTCCCTAACCAGTTATGCTCTCTTATAAAGTCAGCAATTTTATTTTAATAGAATATAATTCATGAAACTGTTCCATTTGCTGCTCTTCTGTTAGCAATAGCACCTATATCCAATTATTTATAGCAAATGCACCTATATCCGATTACATAATGCAAAGTTTCAATTCTCTACAAATAAATAATTAAAGTTAGATTTTTCAGAGTCTGGTTTTGTGATTCACTTCATGGTTGTCTTAGAGCAAAAATTTATGTAGAAGCCTTCAACCTATTAACTACACCTTAAATAAGGCTGATGTGGCAGTAAACTAGAATGTCAAAAGTCCATTCCATTATGACAAGAGAAGTTTTATTTACATATTACTGAGAGAACAGAAAAGAGAGACAAGTGAAAGTAGCAAACTGAAAAATCTTAAAACAAATACTTTTCTATTAAAAGTCTGGAGTGTCATTAGAACCCTACTGTAAAACAATTACCAAGTCTCTGTTCCTTGTCGGGGGGAAATAAGACCTCATGCAGATTCATAAAATCTTGTATGTGCTAGTATCTTTTACTGCTGAATTTCTATGAATAAACATGTAAAAAACTGTTCAAATACACTGCTGGTTTTAAATATCTTTGGTGCAGTATTAGAGGTTTATTTTGATGGCTGACTTCTTATTTATCAGCTTCCTCCCTCCAGTTGGCAAAAAATAGAATTGAAAGCAACTCTGGTTGTCTTTCTCTTCTACTCATCTATATGAAAGGCATTTGAAGGTAGCTGGCAGGAAGCAAGAATAAACTAAATGGCTCCAGCAATTTAGAAGAAAGACTGCAGTATATCACTGTGACTCAATAATAACTATACAAATTATATGCCATCAAATTCATTTGGTATAAAGTTCAGACAATTTTTTAGTTTACAGAAACTAGAATGCACAAGGCTGTGGTATTTTCCTTAACTCCCAGAAGTCACCTTTTAGTCAACTTACATTTGTCTCCATAGATAGACAGCTGTTAGAGACACGGTAATCATCCAGTAAAATGCTTTCTATTTCATTATCAATTTCAAATAAACAGAAATGTCTATTATAATGCAAAAGTATTATGTCCCTGCTTTACTCCCTTTAGTTTTAAGGCTTTTTGATGAAATGTAGACATTAATTCAAACCTCTAACAAATCTAAACTTTTAAATATTACTCAAAAATGTTACTTGGGGCTATAAGACAGTGCCTTCTATTTACTGTTCTACAGTAGTCCAGTGGTTAAGACTCCATGCTTCCACTGCAGGGGGCATGGGTTCAATCCCTGGTTGAGGAACTAAGATCTCATATGCTGCATACATGGCCCAAATAAAACAAAAATCCAAAATTAAAATAAGTATAGTAAATTAAAGATAACAGAATATTAATAAAAGGGTTAGGTGGTAGTTTAGTCACTAAGTCGTGTCTGATTCTTGCAACCCCATGGACTGTCGTCCACCAGATTCCTCTGTCTGTGGGATTTTCCAGGCAGGAATAGTGGAATGGGTTGCCATTTCCTTCTCCAGGGAATCTTCCTGACTCAGGGCTGAAACTCAGGTCTCCCTCACTGCAGGTGGATTCTTTACTGAGTGACCAGGGAAGCCCAATATAAAGGTTAACTACTATCTAAAGACAAAGTAATAAAATAGGTTATCCACATGATTGTATCATATCCTCACAGGTGTTTTCAAAAATTATAAAAACTACCAGGAGTCCTTAAAATGTTTTGGGCAAAGATTTCACTGAAAATCTGGTTTTTGTTTGTTTTTAAAGGAACTTCATACACAAACTTTCACTATATTTTAAAGAGATCTCAGTCTTCTGAAGTCAATCCATGTAACCACCCTAAAAAAAGGTCCCAGGATTCATGGTTAAGAGCCTTCAAGTTGTGTGACAGCAAGCAGGCTATGGTATCTATCTCCAGTGCCTGTCTACCGAGGGAAAGATGATTTTACAGGTCCAAATGATACGGGGTAAGTGACTCCATATTTCAATATATATATTTCTGAAATCTTTTGCTTATAAAGTCTTGCTCTTTCATCAAGAATATTCAGTTGCAAAGCTGGTGATCATGAATTTCCATACCTGTTTTTTAACCTAATCAATTAACTAAGTAATTCCTTTATTCTCTCAAGTTTTCCTTCCAAGTTTATTGTTTTCCCCTCATTTGTAAAGTCTCTCTTCCATTTATTACTAACATGTATTGAATTTCTTACTATATACCAAGCATTATAATAGATTCTTTTTATGCCTTTAATATCATTATTCTCACCTACTTTTAATATTTTGTAAGATATCTCAGTTTTATAGATGAGAAAACAGAGGTTCTGAAAGGACAACTAAGTGTAAAGCCCAAATTTACACTGCTAATAAGTATGACTCAAAACCAGCTCTGACTGAGTCCTTGGGTCTTTGGCCTTGTTTTCCTCACTATCTAACGCTTCTCCAACTTTTCCTCCCGACTACACTTAACAGTAAAGGAGTAGACTGCATATCTCTGAGGACCTGGAAAGGGTATGATTCTGTGGAGATTTTATTGGAAAAAATTCCTTTAAGTATATATTAGAGAAGAAAATTTATAATACAGAAAGACAAAAACTGCCACATACCTTGAGGGATAAACACAGGTAAGTCTGAAGAGCTCCCAGAACGTTCTTGATAATTCAGTCCATACTAACCAATCCACCTGTGATTTCGTTATATTAATACTTTTCAGCTGTCACTATGCACTGAGCAGTAGCACACATCACTAGCCTTGTTTCACGTGTGTGCCCCTCAGATCAGCCTGCAGCATCTGAGTGGAGACACACTCATGCCTTCTCTGTAGCATTTCATTAGTACAGTTAGGCTTTAAACCCAGTGTTCAGGACAATAAATCTTTGGTGAGTGAATGAGTAAATAAAGGGTAAATCCATGGGCTTCTGAGTCTGAAGACTTGAGTTTAGGACTAGGCTAAGTTGTTTTTTGTGTGCTTTAGAGCGGGTCACTTAACCTTGCTGAGATAAAGAAGAAATTATAATAATACCCACTTTAGAGAGGTTTCATAAGGATTAAATGTATGCTATGTGCTTAATCGTTCAGTTTTAGCTGATTTTTATAAGGTAGAGGAAATATTGAAATTTACTAAGCAATTTCCTAAGATGAAAAACTTTTTAGAATTCTAAGGATCCCAATAATACAACTTATCAGTCCCTTGTGTGCTGTGCTTAGTCGCTCAGTTGTATCAACTCTTTGCCTCTTTGTGACCCCATGGGGTGTAGCCTGCCAGGCTCCTCTGTCCATGAGGACTCTCCAGGCAAGAATACTGGAATGGGTTATCATGCCCTCCTCCAGGGGATATTCCCAACCGAGGAATCGAGCCCAAGTCTCCTGCATTGCAGGCAGATTCTTTACCATCTGAGCCACCAGGGAAGTCCAAGAATACTGAAGTGGGTAGCCTATCCCCTCTCAAGGGGAACTTCCCAACCCAGGAATTGGACCAGGGTCTCCTGCATTGCTGGCGGATTCTTTACCACCTGAGCTACCAAGGAAAGAGGTACTTATTTTGATAACATTCTGTATTCTTTAATAAAACTTTTCAAATATTATTTATGATTTATAAAGTTATTCATTGATCCACTGATACAATTTAATTTCAAGAAGCAGGTGAAGCAAGACCTTAAAATGAATATATCATTTTGTCTAGCTAAGTAAATTTAGAAAGAAAAGTAAACTGTAAAAATTCCAATAAAATACAATATCTGTTTAATTGATCTAAGTATGAGGGCACAAAATCATTTTCATAATGGAATACATTTCACAATGTATAAAGTAGTCTTATATACTCATCCATCCCAGTTCATCTTCCAAATTTTTAATTTGCTGAAAAAGTGCTTAAGCAAGTGATCCCCAATGTTCCTAAAGGCACCTCCCTTCTGCACCAGAATTCTAATTCAGTAGGTCCAAGTTGGGCTTCCCTGGTGGTCCAGACACTAAAGAATCTGCCTGCAAGGCAGGAAACCTGGGTTCAGTCCCTGGGTCAGGAAGATCCCCTGGAGAAGGGAATGACTACCCAGTCCAGTATTCTTGCCTAGAGAATTCCATGGAGAGAGGAGCCTGTTAGGCCACAGTCCATGGAGCTGCAAAGAGTTAGACATGACTTAGTGACTAACACTTTCACTTTTTACTTTTAGGTATTAAGTTAGAATCCAGGTATCTGATTTGTTAAAAAAGGACATGGATGATTCAAGGCAGGAACACTTAAAGACTAACATCAACAGTTCTTTCTGTTACCACTATCATCCACTACGTGAACCGCATAAATTGATGGATTCACCACAATTATACAGTGAATTTTTAATTCCTTAATTATCATATAATTCAACTAAATGGTTATAAATTACTACAACCCTAAAGAAGTCAACCACTCCTTTTAAAATGAAATACTCAAGAAAACGGTCTATTGAACTATAGGCTGTTCCAAAAGTAACCATGATCTCTAGTGGTTAATCTAGCCACCTAAAGTTAATCTTACTCAAATTAATCTAGCCACCTAAAGCACATGATGCTTTTGAACTGTGGTGGTAGAGAAGACTCTTGAGAGTCCCTTGGACTGCAAGGAGATCCAACCAGTCCATTCTGAAGGAGATCAACCCTGGGATTTCTTTGGGAGGAATGATGCTAAAACTGAAGCTCCAGTACTTTGGGCACCTTATGCGAAGAGTTGATTCATTGGAAAAGACCCTGATGCTGGGAGGGATTGGGGCAGGAGGAGAAAGGGACGACCGAGGATGAGATGGCTGGATGGCATCACGGACTCAATGGACCTGAGTCTGAGTGAACTCCGGGAGTTGGTGATGGACAGGGAGGCCTGGCATGCTGCGATTCATGGGGTCACAAAGAGTCGGACACGACTGAGCGACTGAACTGAACTGAACTGAACTATCAGAAGCACTTAATCTTTTATCTAAAATCTCTTATTTGGATTTTAAGAAGGCAATACAGTGTCTTTGCCTATACTACAGTGCCCAGATTACAGCACATTCCCAGAGAGGTCTGACGTAGCACCCAATAATCAGATATATTATTTGTACAGCAAAATGAATAAGTATTCACACTGCTGCTGCTAAGACACTTCAGTAGTGTCCAACACTGTGTGACCCCATAGATGGCAGCCCACCAGGCTCCCCCGTCCCTGGGATTCTCCAGGCAAGAACACTGGAGTAGGTTGCCATTTCCTTCTCCAATGCATGAAAGTGAAAAGTGAAAGGGAAGTCACTCAGTCGTATCCGACTCTTCACGACCCCATGGACTGCAGCCCACCAGGCTCCTCCGTCCATGGGATTCTCCAGGTAAGAGTACTGGAGTGGGGTAAGTGGAGTAAATACTACAAACTGTCTCACTTCAGATCATGACAGGTTTTGGCCTCAAATGAGTTTGAACCAATTTTCAAAAAAATAAACACTTAAAAAAAAGTCTTTAAGCAACAGGGATTTTGGACTTTGAGATTACAAATAAAGGACTGTAAAAACTTTATCTTTAAAAAAAATAATAAATGAATGTACAAGCAAAACAAAAGACTTACAAATACAGAAAATAATAGCAGTTACCATTGGGGAAAGGAGGGGCAGGTTAGGGTTATGGTTAAGAGATAACGAACTACTAACCACTATGTACAAAATAGATAAGCAACAAGGATATAGTTTGCTGCTGCTGCTAAGTCGCTTCAGTCGTGTCCGACTCTGTGCGACCCCATAGAGGGCAGCCCACCAAGGCTCCCCCGTCCTGGGATTCTCCAGGCAAGAACACTGGAGTGGGTTGCCATTTCCTTCTCCAATTCATGAAAGTGAAAAGTGAAAGGGAAGTCGCTCAGTCGTGTCTGACCCTCAGCGACCCCATGGACTGCAGCCTTCCAGGCTCCTCTGTCCAGGGGTTTTCGAGCCAAGAGTACTGGAGTGGCCTGCCATTGCCTTCTCCAGGATATAGTTTAGCACTGGGTATTATAACCATTATCATGTAATAACTTTTAATAGAGTATTATCTGCAAAAGGACTAAATTACTATGTTATACACCAGAAATTAATACTGTAAATCAACTATATGAAAGTGAAAGTGTTACTTGCTCAGTCATGTCTGACTCTTTGCAACCCCTTGGACTGTGGATAGCCTGACAGGCTCCTCTGTCCATGGAATTCTCCAAGCAAGATATTGGAGTGGGTGGCCATTTCCTTCTCCAATGCATGAAAGTGAAAAGTGAAAGTGAAGTCGCTCAGTCGTGTCTGACTCTTAGCGACCCCATAGACTGTAGCCTACCAGGCTCCTCCATCCATGGATTTTCCAGGCAAGAGTACTGGAGTGGGGTGCCATCACCTTCTCCATTTAAACCATATACTCACGTCTATTGTAGTGGTTGCCAGTTTATTTCCACAACCCCCTTCACCATCACCATCCCAGACTGTAGGATACTTTGAGTCAAGAGCCACATATTTTTCATTATTATACTCTCAAAAATTAGCAAATATCTGTGACATGGTATTCATTTAATAATAGTTAGTGAATGAATACGCACTGGCACCCCACTCCAGTACTCTTGTGTGGAAAATCCCACGGATGGCTGCAGTCCATGGGGTCGCTAAGAGTTGGACACGACTGAGCGACTTCACTTTCACTTTTCACTTTCATGCATTGGAGAAGGAAATGGCAACCCACTCCCATGTTCTTGCCTAGAGAATCTCAGGGACAGAGGAGCCTGGTGGGCTGCCGTCTATGGGGTCGCACAGAGTCGGACACGACTGAAGTGACTTAGAGCAGCAGCAGTGAATGAATAAGCAATTATGAGTACCAAGACTTTAACCCAGTGAAGTTTTATATTGCTCTACTAGCTTGATCTGTAAAGCATGATTAACATCAATAAAGATAAATCTCTACATGTTGAACTGGGACAAAAACCAAAATATCTAATCAAAAAGAATACTCAATAGCTGTTGTTGCTGTTAAGTCACTTCAGTCATGTCCGACTCTGTGCGACCCCATAGACGGCAGCCCACCAGGCTCCCCCGTCCCTGGGATTCTCCAGGCAAGAACACTGGAGTGGGTTGCCATTTCCTTCTCCAACGCATGAAAGTGAAAAGTGAAAGGGAAGTTGCTCAGTCGTGTCCGACTCTCAGCGACCCCATGGACTGCAGCCCACCAGGCTCCTCCATCCATCGGATTTTCCAGGCAAGAGTACTGGAGTAGGGTGCCACTGCCTTCTCTGATACTCAATAGCACATACATGTAATACACATGTTGTTTAGTTGCTACGTTGTGTCTGACTTTTTGCAACCCCCTGAACTATAGCATACCAGGCTCTTCTGTCTGTTCATGGCATTTGCCAGGCAATAATACTGGAATGGGTTTCCATTTCCCTCTCCAGAGGATCTTCCTAGCCCAAGGACAGAACCACTGTCTCCTGCACTGCAGGTGCATTCTTTACTACTTAGCCTCAGGAAGATATCCTAGAGGACGGAATGTCAACACATTCCAGTATTCTTACCTGGAGAATTCCGCGGACAGAGGAGCCTGGTGGGCTACAGTCCATGGGGTCGCACTGAGTCAGACAGGACTGAAGTGGCCAGCACACCGAATGGCACAGGTAACAATATGAAAATCATGCTCTATTGCTGCTAAATAAAACTTCTCCTTACATTTGTTAGCTGGGACATTTTACAGTTAAATTACTACATGGAATAAACTGTTTAACATGAAGTAGTTTCATTACTGTTTTAACACAGGGCTTTTCTGCATTACATATAGATAAACACAGTACAGTGGACTTTAGGTGTTAATCCTGTAAGGTCCCTTCCTGCATCAGGAATTTTAGAATGGAGGGTGTTAAAAAGGTAACTTGCCTTCTCCTAATTAATATAATCTAATTAAACTGACAACTTAAAAATGACAAACAGGCAAACAGGTGAAAATGGAAAACTAAATAGGTGTTTAAGCAAACAGGTAGTTACACAAGAATCTGGGAGTTTTGAGAATTCTGTCAGGCTCAAGGCATATATGATCATTCTGGAGCATATCTTTCTTTCTCTGAAGTGCAACAAAATTGTGTCCATTATTTTCTTTCTTTTCTAAAAAAATATCATTTACGTATGGCTGTGCTGCGTCTTTGCTGCAGGGCATGAGTTCTTAGTTGCTGTGTATAGGCTTCCTCTAGCTGTGGCAAGTGGGGGCTACTCTTTAGCTGTGGTACTTGGGCTTCTCACTATGGTGGATTCTCTCGCATGGAGCATGGGCTCTAAGGTGCATGGGCTTCAGTACTTTTGGCTCACGGGCTCAGTGGTTGTGCTACCTGGACTTAGCTGCCCTGCAGCATGTGGGATCTCAGTTCTCGGACCAGGGATCTAACCTGTGTCCCCTACACTGACTGGCAGATTCTTTACTACTAGACCACCAGGTAAGTCCTCATTATCTTCTTTTAAAGGAGATTAAATTTTTCTCCAGAAACACAATCTGAGATATTTCCAAGCTGGAACATACTAAATATTTAATCTAAGGAAAATAAAGGAGAAAAAATAGGAGGTGTATGTGTGTGGGTGGGTGGGTGTACAGACTATTTCTGAAATTTAACCCCAATGAGAGTGAGCTGACCAACAAAGTTTAACTACTAGACATATCTAGAATACTCTACCTAATTTACATAGTCAGTCACCATACAATCATATATAACAGAAAGTTGACAGGATAATTAAAAGATCAGGAAAGGCTGTCTGAACTATGTATGAGCTTTCTATTCTAAATACAAGAGTTTAATGCTAAGGAGGTTGGAGGAAAAGCTCTATTGCTTCTAATATCAAGTTAGACACTTTTCTATGAAAACAAGAACACATACTATTATTTCTCAAGGAAAAAAATAATTAATTTTGAACCTTAGGCTTATCAGGTCAGAAAGATGATCTATAATAAAGTTTACAAGAAATATTTTTGTAGATTGATAACCTTTTCTAACATGCCAATAACTTTTAGTGAGTTTCCAAACTGATATTGTTCAAAAGCAGATGTCATTCTTTACAGAAGAAATAATACAGTATCTAAGATTAAATAATATGGTTTTTAAAAAGTAGAGATGAAATAAGTTTATCAAAGTAGTGAAGATGACTGAAGCTGGGAGATGGGTACATGGAGGTTTATTACTCCTTCTACACCTTGTTGTTGTTTTTTTTTTTTACATTGAAGTACTGGAAAAAACACAAGCTGGAATCAAGATTGACGGGAATAATATCAATAACCTCAGATACGCAGATGATACCACCCTTATGGCAGAAAGTGAAGAGGAACTAAAAAGCCGCTTGATGAAAGTGAAAGAGGAGAGTGAAAAAGTTGGCTTAAAGCTCAACATTCAGAAAACGAAGATCATGGCATCTGGTCCCATCACTTCATGGGAAATAGATGGGCAAACAGTGGAAACAGTGTCAGACTTTATTTTTTTGGGCTCCAAAATCACTGCAGATGGTGACTGCAGCCATGAAATTAAAAGACGCTTACTCCTTGGAAGAAAAGTTATGACCAACCTAGATAGTATATTCCAAAGCAGACATTAATTTGCCAACTAAGGTCTGTCTAGTCAAGGCTATGGTTTTTCCTGTGGTCATGTATGGATGTGAGAGTTGGACTGTGAAGAAGGCTGAACACCAAAGAATTGATGCCTTTGAACTGTGGTGTTGGAGAAGACTCTTGAGAGTCCCTTGGACTGCAAGGAGATCCAACCAGTCCATTCTGAAGGAGATCGGCCCTGGGATTTCTTTGGAAGGAATGATGCTAAAGCTGAAACTCCAGTACTTTGGCCACCTCATGTGAAGAATTGACTCATTGGAAAAGACTCTGATGCTTCCCTTGGACTGCAAGGAGATCCAACCAGTCCATTCTGAAGGAGATCGGCCCTGGGATTTCTTTGGAAGGAATGATGCTAAAGCTGAAACTCCAGTACTTTGGCCACCTCATGTGAAGAATTGACTCATTGGAAAAGACTCTGATGCTGGGAGGGATTGGGGGCAGAAGGAGAAGGGGACGACAGAGGATGAGATGGCTGGATGGCATCACTGACTCGATGGGCGGAGACTGAGTGAACTCCGGGAGTTGGTGATGGACAGGGAGGCCTGGCATGCTGTGATTCATGGGGTTGCAAAGAGCGACTGAACTGAACTGAACAGTTGATTTGCTTCCCTGGTGGCTTAATGGTAAAGAATCCTTCTGCCATTGCAGAAGATACAAGTTCAGTCCCTAGATTGGGAACATCCCTTGGAAAAGTAAATGGCAACCACTCTAGTATTCTTGCCTAGGAAATCCCATGGCCAGAGGAGCCTGGCGGGCTACCGTTCATGGGGTCACAAAAGAGTCAGACATGACTTAGTGACTAAACAACACAGTTAATTAACAATGTTCATTTACAATGTTCTGTTAGTTTCTGGTGTACAGCAAAGTGATTCGGATACCAATAGAGAAACATACCTATATATACCCTTTTTCACATTTTTTCCATTATAATTTATTAATAGATATTGGATATAGTTCCCTATGCTATACAGTTTAAGACTTTGTTGTTTATCTGTTTCATATATAGTAGTTTATATCTGCTAATCCCAAATTCCTAATTTATCCCTCCCCTTCCCTTTTCCTCTTTGATAATTGAAGTTTGTTTTGTTTTGTTTTCCACTGTCTGTGTGTGTCTGTTTCTGTTTTGTAAATAAGTTCATTTGTACTATTTTTCAGATTCCACATATAAGTGATATCACATGATATTTGTCTTTGACTTACTTTACTTAGTATCATAATCCCTTAGGTCCACCTACATTGCTAGGAGTGAAAAACTGGCATTATTTCATTCTTTTTTATGGCTGAATAGTATTCTATTGTATATATATACACACCATATCTTCTGGGTAACCATTCATTTGTCAATGGACATTTTGGTTGCTTCCATGTCTTGGCTGTTATAAACAGTGCTGCTATGAACACTGTGTGAATGAATCTTTTTGAATTAGAGTTTTTGCTGGGTATGTGCCCAGGTGGATTGTATGGTAACACTATTTTCGGTTTTTTAAGAGACCTCCATACCATTCCCCACAGTAGCTGCACCATTTACATTCTTGTCAACAATGTAGGAGACTCCTCCTACTTTTGTGTATGTTTGAAACAATCTTAAATTACTAACTTGAAATTAAAAAAAAAAAATTAGGTCAATTAGATTTATGCTTCCCTGGTGGCTCAGCTGGTAAAGAATCTGCCTGCAGTGTCGGAGACCTGGGTTCGATCCCTGGGTTGGGAAGATTCCCTGGAGAAGGGAACGGCTACCCACTTCAGTACTCTGCCCTGGAGAATGCCATGGACTGTATAGTCCGTGGGCTTGCAAAGATTTGAACACAACTGAGCGGCTTTCACTTCACTAGCTAGATTTATCCAAACTGCTAGATTTGTACAAAGGAAAAGATCATCAGAGGTCTTGCATATACTGCTTTAAAATTTCTGGATTATTTAGAAATCCAAAAGGGTCTAGGACTCTGAGGTTATAAGAAAAGAACATGTTTGAGAAGTTTATACTAAAAGAATAGGCTAAAAGAGACTTAATAATATAGGGATTTTCCATTTATCATTCTTTAAATGTAAATTGGTTAGTGCTGTGTAGGACAATAAACTCTCAGCAAGTAATCATGATGGCTAACATTTGCTCTTTATCTTTTGAAAGAAAAACTAAAGGTAATTTATCAAAATATGGCTTTGTGAAATCAAGGAGATCAAGATACCAACTTGATTTTAGAGGAAGACAAATTTAATATAGTCAAAACCTATGTAATTTTATACTGTTTGCACTGTATTGTTTGAGCTATTATATCATCTCATTCTTGGTGTAATCTTGTCAGGTGAGTTTGGTTGGGCAAGCAATCTTGTTCAACACAATCCAATAGAAGAAATAAAACTGAGGATCATTTATAGTACTGTCTTGGAATTAATATCCCATCCTATCCATTTAAAAGGCTTCTGGAAGTAGGATCAAATAAATGGCAACTAAAAAGACACCGAGGACTCAGATTGTCCTTCTCACTGGTCACATGTAGAAATAATAGAAAAGACCAGATATGTGGCCCCAAGAAAACACATTTTATACGCCATAGACCTTCTCTAAGGAGGACATAGCACTTCCAGTTGACCTTTATGCCTATTATTAAATCTATTAGGTTAACAGATAAAAACCTAAAGGTCTACTGCCCTGTAGTGGGGGGCTCAATTTTTGTTTTGGTTGGCTTGGGGTCTTTTCGCTCTTCTTTTCAATGATCTCATCAAGAATAGATACTAACCTACATTCACAGGTGTCTCTCTTGCCTTTATCTGATCTTTCTTCACCCTGCTTTGAATGTCTTTTTTGCATAACCTCATTTTTCCTTAAAAACTAAGCTTCATAGCTACTTCCTTCAGTGAGTCTGCCTAGACTCTGCCATCCATTTTTCTCTTCTTTCTTTCTTTACTTATATGACACGTTTACTAGATTATAAACTTTAGGAGGACAGGTTACTTTATTTTATCAAATAAGTCTTCTTTAGTTTTTCAATGATTCATCATTATTTCATATAGCAATAAAAAAGAAAAGAACACTACCAGTTATAACTATAGGACACCAGAAATGTAAGGTGATTCCAATTTTAAAGAAGCTAAAATGTGAGGGAAAAACATTCATCTCAGAATCGATGAAATTCTGCATGTCTTGACTCTGTATTTCAGGAGTAATAAAATATTTTGGCATAAAGAACATGCATATTAAAAGTTTGCAGAATGACTGGATAAATGAATGAATTAATCCCAGATTGGCGCTTCTCCTCAGTATGCATTTTTTGATTCACTAAAAAAAAAAAGAATATAAAGAATAAAAAAATTTATATTTAAAAACTAAGACCTATGAATATATTTTGCAGACAAAGGTTCCGATTTTAGTTGGATAATGTAAAGCACCAGGAAGAAAAATTTTTTTCTAAATATAACTGTTATGGTTTCACATTAAAAAAAAGAAGAAGAAAACCCATAATGTCAATTGCCTGGGTGAATAAAACAAACATTACTATATTATGGTAGATAAAACAGAAATATGTTGTTTGTAGTATCCATTCTTGATAACATACACTAATAATAGGAAAGGAATTGTAAATAACAAAGGTTAATTTAAAATTCATTTATAACTATTTTTAAAGTATATTCATATTGTAACTAACAGACTGTCAGGCCCAGAGGTAGATATTAACTAACTAGCACTTGTTAGTGGCTCAGATGTGAGCCTGCAATGCAGGAGACCTGGATTCGATCCCTGGGTTGGGAACATCCTCTGGAGGAGGGTGTGGCAACCCACTTCAGTATTCCTGCTTGGAGAATCTCCATGGACAGAGGAGCCTGGTGGTCTACAGTCCATGGGGTCAAAAAGAGTCGGACATGACTGAGTGACTAAGCACAGCACAGCACTTGTCAACTAGCAGAAAACAAACTGGTTCTTAACCTTGGATTAAATTTATAAGGGGAAGATGCTGGAAGTCAAAATCTGAAAACTTTAGAAAGATGAAAATATTTTAAAGTTTAATCCAAGTGAGAAGTTTACAAGTTGCCTTGTCATTCCTTTGAGATAATGGTGAGGTCTAGATACTACTAAGAAGTATACGCGGTATAAAGGAGTAGAAAACATAAAATCCTACAATAATAAATTTTGAAACCTATCTTCCTTTCCTTTATATTTTTCTATGTCCTCAAAATTAACATTATGAAAACAGCTCTTCTTTACTGAGCTCACTGCTTTACATACATTATTGCTAATCTTCAATAACCTATAGAGTAGATATTAACACTATCATTTTATACCTGAGTACACTGAAGCTATAAAAGATTAAATAACTTGTTCAAGGTCACAAAGCTAGCAGTGGTAAAATTACCTCTAAAGTTTTGACTCATGTATAAGTAGCTTTTTGGTCCAAAAAAGAGAGCTTGACAAACAACTGGGAAATCTTCTCTGTGCCCAGAAACAAAAGAAAAAATAAAATGAAGGCAGCATTATCTCAACTCAACACAAAGAGGCAGGAAGCCTGCTCTGAAAAAAAACATGCAGAATTCTGGTGACTGATCAATTCTCGACTTTCATTTTGTAATATTTAACAGCAGTCAAGTAATTAATTCAATAACTTTTAGACTGAATATGTACAATAATTAAAGACTACATTTACTAATCTAATACATATATATTCACAAGTTTATCACTAAAGAAAGTAGATTTAAAATTTCTCTTGATTCTACAATTTCAAATTATTTATTTTCATTTTGCCACTATGGGAAATCATTATTGCAAAGGAGTTAAAGACAAAGGCCACAGATAAAGACAAGACTGGATAAAATCCTGACTTCTTAGATATATAACCTTAAGCAAATTACTTAACCTCTCTAAGACTCACTTTCTTTATCTGTAAAATAAGGTTATTAGTATCTGACTCAGAGGGTTACCACACTGAGTAAATGAGATAATGTGCATATAGCATTTCACACAGTACCTGATATACAGTAAGGATCCAATAAATGTGTTAGGGTAATATATTTTGGAGACTTTTATGTTTTATTGGATATTTTATACTAAGCAAAAACTTTAAATTTTACTGATTGTGGAGTTATAACACAAAGTGCAAAGAAAATAAAGATTAAAATTTCATTTCTGAATGCTCTTTGGAGCATGCCTTCTCAGTCTTGCAACAATTTACCTCGAGACAGTCATAAAAAATCCAAACTTTAAAAGAGAAAAAGACAGATTGTTAGTCCTTTGAAATTCACTAGGTCTTCTGTATGTGATAATGGAAACATATTTAAAACATAAAGCAGAGCACAATATTGTAACAGGTCCCTGCTACATGAACACAACTGTTTCTCTTAGAACAGAGTCAATTTCCCCATCCACCACTGAGGGGAGCTATAATCTAGGAAAAGGTTTATATGGTGCCTCAAGGTTATTTTCCAACTTTCTAAAACCTTAATATATTGATTTAATAAACTCTTATTAAAATACCTTTTAAACTAACTTAACAAGTACACCTGAACTCTCTTTTGGGGGCACTACAAGAAATAATAAGGCTTATTATCTCTATGGAACCATAACAGTGGAATCTCTATTCTTCCTTGCTTTTTCTTTTTAGCACTTATTTAACATACTACTATGTTAACATATATTTAACATACATTACATATTTATATTATCTAACACAATATATATTTTACACACATTAATTTTTATTCTTTCTCTCTCTCACACACACACACATATACACAAAACTCCATGAGCAAGAGATTTTTTTTGCTTTATATACCACTCAATTTCCAGCACCTACAACAGTGTCCAGCACAAAATACATACTCAGTGAATTAATTTCTACTGAATGAATGAATGAATTCTGGTTCATTTATTTGAATTGATGTCAAATAAAGTGAACTGCTACTGCCTGAAAAATGTAATGTCTACTTACCATGAATTTAGATTTAAAAGAAAATTTCTAAGAACAATTTTTTAATCATATAGATGAGTATACAGAGATCCCATGAGAATGACTTAGTATATATTTATAGTAGAATATCTCTTAAATGATCTGAATGTCACAGAGAATTGGTCAATTAAAGGGAAAAGTTATGAATATTGATACACAAACATTTAATTTTAATATATATTAATGTGTTTCATTCACCAGTTTTCATGGCCTCATCTTAGAGCATAACTTTGTTGATCATCCATCTTCTCATATAATCAACAGTTATAATGTATCATTAGTGTATTTTCAATCACTTATTTTAATTGTTTTATTAGAGTATAGTTGCTTTACAATGTTGATGGTTTCTGCTGTACAGCAAAGTGAATCAGCTATACATATACGTATATACACTCTTTTTGGATTTCCTTCCCAATTAGGTCACCGCAGAGCACTGAGTAGAGATCCCTGCATTGCAGAGTAGGTTCTCCTTGTTGCTATTGTTCAGTGTCTCAGTCGTGTCCAGCTCTTTGCGACACCATGGACTACAGCACTCCAGGCCTCCCTGTCCTTCACCATATCCCGGAGTTTACTCAAACTCATGTCCATCAAGTCGGTGATACCATCCAACCATTTCATCCTCTGTCATCCCCTTCTCCTCCCGTCTTCAATCTTTCCCAGCATCAGGGTCTTTTCAGATGAGTCAGCTCTTCGCATAGGTGGCCAAAATATTGGAGTTTCAGCTTCAGCATCAGTCCTTCCAATGAATATTCAGGACTGATTTCCTTTAGGATTGACTGGTTTGATCTTGTTGCAGTCCAAGGCACTCTCAAGAGTCTTCTCCAGCACCACAATTCAAAGGCATCCATTCTTCAGCGCTTGGTCATTTTTATTATCCAGCTCTCACATCCATACATGACTACTGGAAATCCATAGCTTTGACTAGACGGACCTTTGTTGGCAAAGTAATGTCCTTGCTTTTTAAAATGCTGTCTAGTTACGTCATTGCTTTTCTTCCAAGCAGCAAGCATTTTTTAATTTTATGGCTGCAGTCATCACCTACAGTGATTTTGGAGCCCAAGAAAATAAAGTCTGTTACTGTTTCCATTGTTTCCGCATCTATTTGCCACGAAGTGATGGGACCGGATGCCATGATCTTCACTTTTTGAATGTTCAGTTCTAAGCCACCTTTTCACTCTCCTCTTTCACACCTTCATCAAGAAGCTTTTTAATTCCTCTCTGCTTTCTGCCTTAAGGGTGGTGTCACCTGCATATCTGAGGTTACTGATATTTCTCCCAGCAATCTTGATTTCAGCTTGATTCCAGCCCCGCAATCTTGATTCCAGCCCGGCATTTTGCATGATGTACTCTGCACGTAAGTTAAATAAGCAGGGTGACAATAAATAGCCTTGATGTACTTCTTTCCCAAACTGGAACCAGTCCATTGTTTTGGATCTGGTTCTAACTGTTGCTTCTTGACCTGCATAAAAGTTTCTCAGTAGGCAGGTAAGGTGGTCTGGTATTCCCATCTCTTGGAGAATTTTCTAGTTTGTTACAATCCATACAGTCAAAGGCTTTAGCATAGTCAATGAAGCAAAGCAGATGTTTTTCTGGCGTTTCCTTGCTTTTTCTATGATCCAGTGGATATTGGCAATTTGATTTCTGGCTCCTCTGCCTTTTCTAAATCCAGCTTGAACATCTGGAAGTTCTCAGTTCACACACTGTTGAAGCCTAGCTTGAGGATTTTGAGCATTACTTTACTAGCATGTGAAATGAGCGCAACTATGTGGTAGTTTGAACATTCTTTAGCATTGCTTTTCTTTGGGATTGGAATGAAAACTGATCTTTTCCAGTCCTGTGGCCACTGCTGAGTTTTCCAAACTTGCTGGCATATTGAGTGCAGCACTTTTTCACAGCATCATGTTTTAGGATCTGAAATAGCTCATCTGGAATTCCATCTCCTCCACTAGCTTTGTTCTTAGTGATGCTTTCTAAGGCCCACTTGACTTCACACTCCAGGATGACAGGCTCTAGGTGAGTGATCACACTATCGTGGTAATCTGGTCATTAAGATCTTTTTTGTATAGTTCTTCTGTTTTGCCATCTCTTAATATCTTCTGCTTCTGTTACGTCCATACCATTCAGGTTCTCCTTAGTTACCTATTTTATATATAGTATCAATAATATATATTTGTCAATCCCAATTCCCAATTCATCCCACCTCCCTCTCTTCCCCTCTTGGTAGCCATAAGTTTGTTCTCTACATCTGTGTCTCTATTTCTGCTTTGCAAATGAGTTCATCTGTATCATTTTTCTAGATTCTACATATAAGCAATTCAGTCACCTTTAAATAAAAGAAATATATAAGAACAAAAGAGAAATATCTGAATGCAAAATCCTTTCAGGTTTTCGTAAATTTTCCCCCAATTTTTTACAGTTGCGTTTCCACACCAGATTTGACAACAATTTTTAACAACTCACTCCTACCAACTCTTTCTAAAGCATTTTAACAGTTTTCATGAAATAATTCCTCAAACTGATAGTTCACTGGCCTAGGAAATATCTAATTAAATTATATAATTACAACAACAGGTCAACAGCATTATAAGAGGTCTTGTAAAGAGTCAAAACCAACTTACAACTCACTTGGGAGAGAAGTGTGTAGAAGTAGGTCAGAGAGTAGCCTACCAACCATGTTGACACATGAGGGATTAAAACTACAATGTCTTATGGATCGAATGGAAAGCATGAGGTACATGTAATTAAGTAGATTGACGAGAAGAGTTTCTACTGTAATGACATATGGATCCTTCGTATACTATCTCACTGTCACTAGAGTCTACTTTTTAAATTTTTCTTCAATATAGTATAGTTAATGGATGTTACTGTAATTCCTCTTTTAAAAAGAATACTCCTTTAAGGATATTGAGTTTGACTAGATCATTCATTTACTCACTCCTTCACCAAACATAAATGGAGCACCTACTGCACAGAAGGTGTTATATAAAAAAAATTGTAGAAGATACAGAAATAAACGGAATAGAACTTCTCCCCTATTAAATTTACTTTGCCAAGCAAGAGCCGTGTTAGCACCTCAGAAAACTGACCTAGGTTTTTCCAGAACACACATGCCCAATTCTAGACTATCTTCTAGGTGAGAATATACTACTTTCTTTTGTTTTGTTTTAGGTTTAATTATATAAACTCATTCTTTCACATTAAATACTTCACTATTTATGATGGCTGTCTTAATTTAAAGTATGTAAATTAGTTATGTTCTCCGTTAAGTTGATGCATCTCAAAATAATTTAGTCACAACATGAGCATTCATGCTTTTTCCCATGAATTAAGAGTAAAACAACTTCACCATACTTAAGAAGTCTGGTAACTTTAACCTATGTAAGTAAATAATGGATACATTTAATATTTACCTTTTTCTGTTTAAACTCTTAAAAAATATACATTATGCTAGTCAAATAGGTTAAATCCCATAAATGTCTCTAAAAAAAAACAAAACTGCTGTAAAAACAGGTAAAAGTCAATAACAAAAAAATCATAAATTTATCTAATAAACTATTTGTTATTTCCTGCACTAGGTTCCTAGCAGTCATCATTATTATTGCTGTCACTATGACTAATAACTGAGGAATTGTGTGTTCCTCCCACATGCTGAATAATTTTACTTTACTTCAGATTAGCTCTTCAGCACCTAGACTCCCCTAAATTTTGACTATCTCTCTTTAAATATGGTAATTTTGGGGTTTTGATTTTTTAACACCCACACTGAGAAATTAGGTTTCTACTAGAAAAGCTAATTCTTCCTTTACATAAAAGGGAGTTGAAACCACAATTCAATTTTATCTTTCTTTCTAGTCTGGCATAGGAAATGACTATTATAGCAACAAGAGCAGGGGAAAGAACTGTTGTGCTAAAGAAGTTCAGAACAGGAAATTTGCAATAATACTCCCAATTCATTCCAGAAATAAAAATATACAGAAAATACTGAATATATATGCCAAAATTGACTTTTAAAGGAAGATATAAATTAGGGAGTTATTAACTGACTCCAAAATGACATGCTAGATAACTTTTAAATATTTCATTTCCCATGAACTTGAAAACAAAAAATTTGATCTATAAAGAGATAATATTCAAAAAAGTTTATAAAAATATTCCTATTGACAGAAACAAAGTTATGGACCTAGAAAATCCCTATAAGATGATTTAGTAGAAACCTTTCATTTTATAGATGAAGGAATTAAGCCCTGGAAAATAATCTCAAGGTCACCAGCTTTGAAGGCACATCAGGATTTATACATAATTCTAATCAATCAAAAGTTCATGTCTTCTCTACACTAGGATATGGGAGAAAGGGAAATGCATTTTTTCAAATAAGGAGGCAGAATGACAAGAAGTCAGAAAATCTTTCATCTATTAAAAAGCATAATGATGCCCGGAAAACTCTACAAATGCAGTGCTCTCTCTGCAACACAACTCACAGTAAGGATTCCAAAATTTTCTGATGACACAGGAAAATTTAATCTCCAGTAAACAGTTCAATTAAAATTATGGTTTTATAAAGTTTTTAAACAATATGAATAATAGTTAAAAGTCACCTATATTATTTTTATTAGATTTTTATGAATCTAATTTAGCAATAAAAACTAGGAGAGAAGAAATGCTAATGTATTTTATTTTCCATTTTCCTACTATGGCCATCTCCTCTTCAATCACTTTAGAAATAAATAGGCAAATCAGGTAAATAAGCTTCTGAGCTTATATGTATTTTTCATAAAAAGAATATAATATACTCTTCAACTTAAGAAACATATAATCTAATATGGAAAGGAGATTGAAAATATAACTTTTTATCTCATGATCCATTTAAATCTCACTGTCTTAATTTTAGTATTTTTCTGTGCTGTGCTTAGTTGCTTAGTCATGTCCAACTCTTTGTGATCCCAGGGATTATAGCCTGCCAGGCTCCTCTGCCCACAGGGATTCTCCAGGCAAGAATACTGAAGTGGGTTGCCAAACCCTCCTCCAGGGGATCTTCCCAACCCAGGGATTGAACCTAGATCTCCTGCATTGCAGGCAGATTCTTTACCATCTGAGCCGCCAGAAAAGCCCAAGAATACTGTGGGTAGCCTATCCCTTCTCCCAGGGATCTTCCAACCCAGGAATTGAAATGGGGTCTCCTGCATTGCAGGCAGGTTCTTCACCAGCTGAGCTACCAGGGAAGCCCAGTATTTCTCAACTGATTTTTAAAATATTTTTATGAAATATAAACAGAGAACTTAAAAGGTTTTTCCTAAAATTCTATAGATTTGAATGCATTTTGCATCCAAACCTAATCTGTGGCATATAGCTTTTTCTAACACTTCTATCTTTCAGTAACAGCTTATAATCTATTTCTCAGACATTTAGAAATGCTGTGCCTCTATTCTAAGATTAATCAGATGTATAATAATACCTTTCTAAACAAATATAAAGTTATTGTTTACATCTACCATTAGTTACAACCCAAAATTAACAGGCTAATTCTTTAGTACATCAAGTTAACAGAGCTATATAACAGAGCCATAAACATTGAAAACCATTAAAACTATCCACTGGGGAGAAGATTTTAACTCAATGAAAGCTAGATTTTTGAGGCTGTAACCAATTTCAAGAAATGTAAGTTTGTTTGTTTTCAAAACCTCAATGTTACTCCAAGTACAGTGTTCAAACCTAACACTACAGAAAACTCAGAATTGTTAACACGTGTGAACCTTTAACACAATGACACTAGCTTGACATCCAGCCACCTCCTTCCACTGTATTTGGAATGACCTCCCTCCCAAGCTCCCCAGATCTTTATGTCTAAAAATGGCCCAGCTACTGTTCAAAAAAGTGTAAGATTCCTTTTGCCACTAAAATATAAAACAAAATCACTCACAAAGAGGAAGAACATGCTGTTTTATAAAGCATGTTATAAAACTGTTACAAATATATTTTACAACTGTAATAATGATCATGATAATGATGTCAGTGACAATGATAAAAGCTAATATTCATTGAGATTATTTAATCATCACAACCCTATAAATTGATTGCTGAGAAGTTAAGAAACTTACCACAATCACAGAGCTTATAAATGGAAAATCTAGGGCTTGCAATCTGTCTCAGACTTCAGAACCCACACATAGTTTCATTGCCTGTCTTCCCTAATCTCCATTTAATAAACATTCATTAAACAACTACTATCTTCCTACAAATCACCTGGGACTCCATCATAAAATTCAAACTAATTGAAAATGATTATTAAAGTACTACTTGAGAATCCCTCAACCCAGAGAGTTAAAGCATACACTTTATTTTCAAATATTTCTAAGATCATTCATAATTTCATTCAACAAATGTTATGTGAGAAGCACCATGTCAGATGCTAAACAGATAAAAAGATGAATAAGACACAATCCTTCCCTCAAACTCCCAACAGAATACATAGAGCATATACATAATTTAGTATCGATGAGTAGTTTTATTTTTATGTTTTTAACAAAAATATTGGATTGGCCAAAAAGTTCCTTTGGGTTTTTCCATAACACCTTACAGGAAAAACCTTAAGGAAATTTTTGGCTGTCTCAATGTTCACAAATAGTTCTACTGGTATTATTTCACTTAAAAAATTCAAAAAGCTACAAATCACTAATTTTTTACAAGGCAACATTTCTTCTGCCACCAAAATGCCCCTTAGTAATGTATATAGCTAAAAATATGAACGGTGACAGAATTTACAATTAGCTTACATTTTCTATGACAAATGTCCACTCTTTATCTTCAAATTCCTCTGCATGAGGATCCTGTACAAAAGCAAAATATAAAGTTGAAATACATTTTTTTAATCCAGTCAATTCAATTAGGAAAATACAAACAGCCTTGATTTTAGCTTTTATCAACTTTTTAAAAAGGGAGGGGCAGAATGGCCTGCTTTTAAGAAACTTTCATAATTTATCTAAATTTAAAACATTATTTTTATTGATAAATTCTGTCTTACTTAGGTTAATACATATCATTATTTTCCATCATTGCATAAAATAAGACAAAAGGAAACCATAAAAATATTTTATGACAGAGGTTATACATGGAATTTTAAAAAGTGGTACAAATGAACCTATTTACAAAACAGAAATAGAATCAAAGAGGTAGAAAATAAATTTATGCTTACCAAGGGGAAAAAGAGGGGAGGGATACATTGGAAGATTGAGATTGACATACACACACTACTATAGATAAAACAGATAACTAAAAGCACAGGTGGCTCTATGCAATACTCTGTAATGGTCTATATAGGAACAGAATCTGAAAGAATGACTTCACGTATATGGATGACTGATTCACTTTGCTGTGCAACAGAAACTAACACAACATTGTAAATGATCTATAGCTCAATAAAAATTAATTTAAAAAGAAACCCAGGGACAGATAACTTGGTGAGTGAACTACTAAGAAGCACTTTTTGTGCAGTGTTTAGTCACTCAGTCATGTCTGACTCTCTGACCCCATGGACTAGAGCCCACCAGGCTCATTTATTAAGATACAGATATCCTTATTTTTACACCTCTAAGTATTTTGAACTCAAAGCATTACTTGAGGCAAGGTTTTCTTGGTGCAGAGGTTACATATTATAAATATCTGGAATTTCAAAGTACTGCAAAGAACTTCATAACCTACACAAAATGACAAATCTGACGTTGATACTCTCATCTGCCCTCCATCACCAGGGGCCTGAGAAAGGGTAACAGATCCTACAACCAAATGCAGCTTTTTTCTAAATGAGTCACACTTTAACCAAGTATTTGGCAAATATTTATTGGCTACTTATTATAAAGGAATTACAGAGGCGTTATACGGATTCAAACATAGTTGTCCTTGCTTTCAAAGACAAATACAACTAATCTAAATACATAGATGATGAATGAAATACATAGTTTTACTAGCGATTAAAAGACAATGCATTTCTTAGAGGAAGGAACAGGAAAAGCTTTACGAGTGAGGAAGTATTTAGGCTAAGTGGGATTGTATAGGATTTCCATAGATAATAGAATAAGTAAAGGTGAAAGGCAACAGATTTTAAGACATAAAAGGAAAAGCAGTGCAGTAGCATCATAAGTGCATTTAACTTATTCAAGTTCAACTTTATGTTTTAGAGGTGGGGGAGGGATGGAGGTACTGAGAGTGAGAGTTATGTGCAAACAGATGCTATTCCCCTACTGTGTCTCATGGAGCACATGCTTCTCATAGGAAAGCTCCTTATTCATGACTGATTCCACTATAGGCTATTATTAACCTTGAGTTTCTACTGCCACAGCTGAGTTTGGGTCCTCATCACTTTGTGCCTAGGCTATTTCAAGATAAAAGTAACTGCAGCACTCAGTCTCTCTTGCTCTCCAATTAATCTTGTACACAGATTAATTCTCCTAAACCACAGTTCTGACCATGTAAGTACCATCTAAGAGTTTTTCAATGATCCCTACAACCTATGGGATAAATTTCAAACTCCTTCATTACTTCATTTTTGTTTATTTTTCTACGTTAAAAGTATGGTGACTAGCTGATTCTGAGCTGTCTTAAGGCAACTGTGACAAATCCACACAGTGTAAATCCACACAGATATCATAAAGACCTGCCAAAAAGGAGTTTATTTGGTGGTGATGGGCAGGGGCAGGCAGGAAAAGGGTAGAAAGGAAAAAGAAGTAGAGGACTCTACTTAATACTTATTTCCCCAGCCTGGCCCTACCCAGGTTTGTGAAGGTTTATGGAGAATGACTACTGTAAATATAGGTTAAAGGATTTTTTTCATCAGAGATTTAGGACCCAAATAGTGCTACTTTAGAGACCAAGTAATAGTTGACACAGTGCTTGCTACTGCTGCTGCTAAGTCGCTTCAGTCGTGTCTGACTCTGTGCCACCCCATAGACGGCAGCCCACCAGGCTCCCCGTCCCTGGGATTCTCCAGGCAAGAACACTGGAGTGGGTTGCCATTTCCTTCTCCAGACACAGTGCTTAGGAAAAAGATATATTACTACCCTTCCTGCTTGCCCCCCAACCACACCACTGTTAAAGAATGCAGCCTAGCTCTAGTGCAACTTTTACAATTAATAGGCATGTGTGTGTGTGTGTGTGTGTGTGTGTGTGTTGCTCAGTCATGTTCAACTCTTTGTGACCCCATGGACTGTAGCCAGCCAGGCTCCTCTGTCCATGAAATTCTCCAGGCAAGAATATTGGAGTGGGTTACCATGTCCACCTCCAGAGGATCTTCCCAATCCAGGGACTGAACCCAAGTCTCCTGCATTGAGGGAAGATTCTTTACCATCTAACCTACCAGAGAAGCTCCAATAGTAGTGGTATTACTGATAATACAAAATATTTGCAAAGCACACACTCTGCCTCAGTTACTGTGTTAAGAGTTTTAATCATCACAACTACTTATGAAATAGGTATCATTTTTATTCCTAGTTAAAAGAACAGAAAACTAAGACCTAAAAGATGTAACTTCCCACAAATAAGTGTTAAAATATGTGCCAATTCTAGGTCTGACTGACTTTTAGCCATGTTGTTAGTTCAGTTTTACCTCTGTGTTCCCAGGGACCTAGAAAAGTACCTGGAACATGGTAGTTTCTCAAGAAAACTTGATTAATGAATTAATGAATATATGCCTTGAAACTTAACAAATATTGAATTGCACCTTATATATGATATACATTAATTCTCAAAGTTGATAAAATATTTTTTAGAAACACAGATGAATATTACTGTAACAGAATAATTTTAATGGGGCCAAGGGTCACATCTGATAAGGCAAATTCACTAAAAAGATGGGAAGGAGCAACAATAATGTTCATTTTCAAGTTACTTTAAAATGGTATATCTTAAAACTCTTTAATTATGTTATTGACTAAAAAAAAATTAGTAATGAAAGTTGCTTCCACCTTGAATCAATTAAATCTTCTCTACATCCTGCTCTCTATCCTCTAGTGTCTCTTTTATTACCATTGAACTAAAGAGAAAAAGTGAAAAAGCTTAAAGAGCCATTTCCCTTCTCAACTCTAAAAGGCATTTTTTCATTTACCAGAAATAGCCATTTTCAAGCTAATTCAACTTTCAAAATCAAGCGTGCAGGCTAAAGAAATTAATTTCTGCTTAAGTCATAGAAAAGTGAAACTTCCTGATAACTTTTTTTAAAAGCACTTTGTCTATAACACACCTCTTTGAATATGAGTTCTTTCCTATTTTGCAAATTTCAGGATTAAGTAAACTGTGAGACTTTAATATAAGTTAAAAGAAAGGGGGAAATATGAAAACACTTTCCACTTGAACATTTTAAAATGCTGTTCAAAAACAAGAATCAAAAATTAATATGAGAGAATCAAAAGCTATTTTGTTTTACTTTTTGGTTCTTCTATTACAACTTTGGGAAGATATGGAGCCAAGGAAGATAAAGATATTTAAAGATATTCACTGAAGAGAAATGTGTAATACAGCAAACTGGGAAGGAGGGAGTATTTGAGTTTATTTCCCAACAGACTAACATTTAAAAGACAAAAAGTTCAATGAAAGGATTTGCTGAACATTCTCATTAGTACTTGAAAACTACTTACCTTCTAATCCTCCAAGCAATACATTTCAACAGCCACTTTCAACTCAAAATCACTCAGTTAGTGCATATCCTTTGCCCAAACACACAGCTGTCAGCTATTTATCAGCTCTCTTCTAACCCCTTGTTGTCTATCATCATTTTTATAAAAGTTGTGTAACTATGTCCATTCATTTGTTTTAACAATAAAAACAGACTAAATCAAAACAGAGAAGATTACTTAAAAGTTTTCCTCAAGCATGTATAGATTTTGCCATGGTAATCTATATTCAGAGTGGTTTTTACTACAGAATAGGCCTGCGATGTAAGTGAGTGAAGTCGCTCAGTTGTGTGCGACTCTTTGCGGCCCCATGGACTGTAGCAGCCTACCACACTCCTCTGTCCATGGGATTTTCCAGGCAAGAGTACTGGAATGGGTTGCCATTTCCTTCTCCAGAGGATATTCCCAACCCAGGGACTGAACATAGGTCTTCCACATTGTAGGCAGATGTTTTACCGTCTGAGTCACCAGGAAAGTCCTGCGATGTAAAACAAACCCAAAACCAAACACACAACAACCACACCCCAGGGCTAAATCACAGTGTGACAGGGCAAGTTACCTTCTTCTTTAGTTTCCTTATCAGTACAATGGAAACAATTCTAGAACTTCGGGGTTACTTTGAGAATTAAATGAAATAGTACTCTAAAGGTATTGTTGTTAACTACCAAGCTTACTATATCACTTTAGTAGGAGAGGTAGGAGCTTCCAAGGTAGCTCAAAAAGTAAAGAATCTGCCTGCAATGCGGGAGACCTGGGTTCAAGCCCTGAGTCAGGAAGATCCCCTGGAGGAAGAAATGGCAACCCACTCTATTATTCTTGCCTGGAGAATTTCATGAACAGAGAAGCCTGGTGGGCCACAGCCCAGGGGCTCACAAAGAGTTGGACACAACTGAGTGACTAACACACACAGAAGAGGTATGGATTGGGAATGGTAGGGGGTTAATAACAGGCTTTTACGACAGCTGACTGAAGGGCAATAGGATGATTCTGATCTTTCCTGAAAAAAAAGGAAGAGGAGCTACAACCTCATGCCTTATTTCTCCCTGGGCCAACAGTGTATAAATGATATGCATAATCATGTGATGTTATAATGTCAATAACAACAGTATTACAACTGTAAAACACACATAGTGTTAAGAAGCTTTCATAAAATAGAATATCTATGAAACACAGAGCATTTAGAAGTAGTGTCCCATTGATGGGTTAGTACATTAACATTCATTATACTGCTTTGTTCTATTGATCTCTTCAGTAGTTCCAGAGCACATCAATTAATATACGAAATACAAAATCAAAAGTACTTTTTTACACAGTGATTTCACACTTGAAGCCATGTAACTTTGCTCTACTTAGATGTCTTATTTTATAGTATTTAGTGGATTTTCACAAGTTTATTTTACTAAATTGTGCTCAATGAGATGTCCTCCTTCATTCTATCCTTTTGCAAAAGTAAAGTCAACATGATTGGAATGATTCAAAGAAGAAATAAAGCATTTGTTTCCTATGCAGTACTTCTAAGAAGGCTGAGGCTAAGACATATTTGTCCTCATCATTTTTTTTTTTTTTTGAGCAGGTAAGATACAGGTTCAGTTGAGTTGCTCAGTCATGTCCCTGTCCATCACCAACTCCCAGAGTTCACTCAGACTCAAGCCCATCGAGTCAGTGATGCCATCCAGCCATCTCATCCTCGGTCATCCCCTTCTCCTCCTGCCCCCAAATTCCTCCCAGCATCAGGGTCTTTTCCAATGAGTCAACTCTTCGCATGAGGTGGCCCCAAGTACTGGAGTTTCAGCTTTACCATCATTCCCTCCAAAGAAATCCCAGGGCTGATCTCCTTCAGAATGGACTGGTTGGATCTCCTTGCAGTCCAAGGGACTCTCAAGAGTCTTCTCCAACACCACACTTCAAAAGCATCAATTCTTTGGTGATCAGCTTTCTTCACAGTCCAACACTCACATCCATACATGACCACAGGAAAAACCATAGCCTTGACTAGATGGACATTTGTTGGCAAAGTAAGGTCTCTGTTTTGAATATACTATCTAGGTTGGTCATAACTTTCCTTCCAAGGAGTAAGCGTCTTTTAATTTCATGGCTACAATCACCATCTGCAGTGATTTTTGGAGCCCAAAAAAATAAAGTCTGACACTGTTTCCACTGTTTCCCCATCTATTTCCCATGAAGTGATGGGACCGGATGCCATGATCTTTGTTTTTTGAATGCTGATCTTTAAGCCAACTTTTTCGCTCTCCTCTTTCACTTTCAGCAAGAGGCTTTTTAGCTCCTCTTCACTTTCTGCCATAAAGGTGGTGTCATCTGCATATCTGAGGTGATTGATATTTCTCCCAGCAATCTTGATTCCGGCTTGTGCTTCTTCCAGCCCAGCGTTTCTCATGATGTACTCTGCATAGAAGTTAAATAAACAGGGTGACAGTATACAACCAGTACTCGTTTTCCTATTTGGAACCAGTCTGTTGTTCCATGTCCAGTTCTAACTGTTGCTTCCTGACCTGCATATAGGTTTCCTAAGAGGCAGGTCAGGTGGTCTAGTATTCCCATCTCTTTCAGAATTTCCCACAGTTTATTGTGATCCACACAGTCAAAGGCTTTGGCATAGTCAATAAAGCAGAAATAGATGTTTTTCTGGAACTCTCTTGCTTTTTCCATGATCCAGCGGATGTTGGCAATTTGATCTCTGGTTCCTCTGCCTTTTCTAAAACCAGCCTGAAAATCTGAAAGTTCACGGTTCGTGTATTGCTGAGGCCTGGCTTGGAGAATTTTGAGCATTACTTTACTAGCATGTGAGATGAGTGCAATTGTGCGGTATTTTGAGCATTCTCTGGCATTGCCTTTCTTTGGGATTGGAATGAAAACTGACCTTTTCCAGTCCTGTGGCCACTGCTGTGTTTTCCAAATTTGCTGACATGTTGCGTGCAGCACTTTCACAGCATCATCTTTCAGGATTTGAAATAGCTCAACTGGAATTCCATCACTTCCACTAGTTTCGTTCGTAGTGATGCTTTCTAAGGCCCACTTGACTTACATTCTAGGATGTCTGGCTCTAGGTGAGTGATCATACCATCGTGATTATCTTGGTCTTGAAGATCAAGAAATTGATTAGGAAAGTAATTATTCTAGTGCTTAGTTTTCATATGTGTGAAGATTATTTTAGAATGTTAAGAAATAGAGAAGACATTCAAGAAAAAACATATATAAAAAAGTAAGATATATGAACAGCTACATTTTTTGCATCTGGACTTTGAATTTATTACCAGAATTTTTATTTTAAGCTACAGTGTTTATAAGCTATCATATTAATAAAATATTTATCAAAAATACATTTTAAATTTACCTTCCTATATTAACATCAATAAAATACCATATATCAATTTTAAAACACATCTTGTTTTTAGTCAAACAAGGCTAACAAAATGAGACTCAGGACAAGAATTCCACAAACCTCAGCTTTCCACAGAAAAAGCACTTTAAATTTTCCTGTGGGCAGAATGTAGGAAGCAATAAAAGAAGGGTTCCAGTTGATCTTAACTGGAATAAGTTCAAAAAGACTCTCAAATCATTTGGACTTTATACACCATGAAACACCTTGCATTGTTATAACTTGCTACATCTCTAAAAATAACCCATATTAAAGTCCTTACTGCTCATTAAGGACTCAAGTGTGTCAAACAGTGAATACTGAAATATTCCATCAATTATAACAATGATTGCACAGTAAATCCTATAACCTATACAAATGGAACTTACCTTAAAAAGTGTCACAGTGATCTCAATGTTTTCAGGAACAGGCCATACGACAACACCACGGTATGGATTTTTTATTCCAGGCTGCCAGCTATGAGCCTACCAAAAAAAAAAAAAGCCTTCAACTTGAAGTACAGAAAATACAATATTAATAATTTGCAAAGATATATTGACCCCATTTAACTATCTATTAGATCTGTCTCCCTAAAACAAAATGATTAGTCAAATATAACTTTTCAAGCATCAAACTTAGGCTATGACAGTTGGTGGCTCAGACGATAAAGAATCTGCCTGCAGTG
Source organism: Aepyceros melampus (assembly GCA_006408695.1). Lineage (NCBI taxonomy): Eukaryota > Metazoa > Chordata > Mammalia > Artiodactyla > Bovidae > Aepyceros > Aepyceros melampus. The sequence continues at coordinate 49,336 of SJXQ01009636.1, read as the reverse complement.
CAGAGACCTGGGTTCAATCCTTGGATCAGCAAGATCTCCTAGAGGAGGAAATGGCAACCTCCTCCAGTATTCTTGCCTGGAGAATTCCATGGATAGAGGAGCCTGGCGGGCTACAGTACATAGGGTTGCAAATAGTGGACAAAACTGAGCAACTAACACTTACTCATGACAGTTGTCTCACATGTAAGCTACAGATTACTATCTATAAACAAATATTTACTCTCTCCTACACACACACACACACACACACACGAAGATAGAAAAATAAGATGCATCATATTTTCAAAAGCTATTTCAAATATTTTATTTTTATTCATTTATTATTATTATTAACTTTACAATATTGTATTGGTTTTGCCACACAAGAAAAATATTATCAGGAGAAATATTTTAAAACTTATTTTGTGATCTCAGAACTTAAATTCAAATAGGTGGGGAAACAATGGCAATAGTGACAGACTTGATTTTCTTGGACTCCAAAATAACTGTGGACAGTGACTACAGCCATGAAATTAAAAGACGCTTGTTGCTTGAAAGAAAAGCAATGACAAACCTAGACAGTGTTTTAAAAAGCAGAGACATTACTTTGCCTACAAAAGTCCATTTAAGCTATAGTTTTTTCAGTAGTCATGTACAGATATGAGAGCAATAAACAAAGGCTGAGCGCTGAAGAATTGATGCCTTTGAACTGTGGTGCTGGAGAATACTCTTGAGAGTCCCTTGGACAGCAAGGAGATCAAACTAGTCAATCTTAAAGGAAATCAACCCTGAATATTTATTGGAATCAGAAGCTCTAATACTTTGGCCACCTGATGCAAATAGCCAGTTCATTGGAAAAGACCTCAATGCTGAGAAAGATTGAGAGCAGGAGGAGAAGGGGGTGACAGAGGATGAGATAATGGATGGCATCATAGACTCCATGACTCTGAGCAAACTCCAGGAGACAATGAAGTACACGGAAGCCTAGCATGCTGCAGTCCATGGGATTGCAAAGAGTTTGACACAGCTTGTACAATTAAACAACACAAATCAGAGAAAAGTAGTCTTGAGAAGGTGACAAGAGCAGACCATAGGAGGCGAATCAGATCATTTAAACATGGGAAGAGTTTCCTAGGGAGATGGACCAGCAACTGGAAAGGTGCTGAGGCAGTTAGATAACAACAAGGCCAACGTGGCTGGGGCAGAGTGGTTAAAGAGGAGAGCAGCAGAAGACAAGACTAGGGAAATCATGGAGGGCCCAGTCATACAAGGTTCTGGCAGGCCATCCAAAGATTCTGGCTTATAATTTGAGAGAGATGAGAAGCCACTGGAGGATTTTAACAGAAGAATGATGATCCAAGTTACATGTTTTTTAGCTCTAGCAAATCTATTCAGAATAGACTCCAGATGTTTGAGTAAACTCCAGGAGAAACAGTGAAGGACAGGGAAGCCTGGCGTGCTGCAGTCCATGGGGTCGCAAACAGCTGGACATGACTGAGTGACTGAACAACAACAACCAGGTATAAGAGAGGAAACAGGGAGACAATAAAGAAGCTATGCAATAATCCCAAGGAGAGTTGATGGTGACTTGGCTTCAGTTCAGTTCAGTTCAGTTGCTCAGTCGTATCCGACTCTTTGCGACCCCATGAATCGCAGCATGCCAGGCCTCCCTGTCCATCACCAACTCCCGGAGTTCACTCAGACTCACGCCCATCAAGTCAGTGATGCCATCCAGCCATCTCATCCTCGGTCGTCCCCTTCTCCTTCTGCCCCCAATCCCTCCCAGCATCAGAGTCTTTTCCAATGAGTCAACTCTTCGCATGAGGTGGCCAAAGTACCGCAGCTTTAGCTTCAGCATCATTCCTTCCAAAGAAATCCCAGGGCCGATCTCCTTCAGAATAGACTGGTTGGATCTCCTTGTAGTCCAAGGAACTCTCAAGAGTCTTCTCCAACACCACAGTTCAAAAGCATCAATTCTTCAGTGCTCAGCCTTCTTTACAGTCCAACTCTCACATCCATACATGACTACTGGAAAAACCATAGCCTTGACTAGACGGACCTTAGTTGCAAAGTAATATCTCTGCTTCTGAATATGCTATCTAGGTTGGTCATAACTTTTCTTCCAAGGAGTAAGCATCTTTTAATTGGGTATAAAAGTAGTATGAAGTGATCAGATTTTTAAAAATTTTTTGTTTATTTTTATTTTCAAGACGGAATCAAGATTTTCTGTCTGACTGTATGAAAGAAAGTAGCCAAGGATGACACTATGGCTTTTGCCCTTGAGCAAGTACAAAACAGTAATTGCTATTAACAGATACAAGATAAAACTGCAGAAGGATCAGGTATGGAAAATCATATTAGGAACTTGATTTTATACACATTAAATCTAAGGTGCCTATTAGATATTCAAGTGTAGCTATTTAACTAGGCAGCGGGATATACCTGCCTGGAGTTATAAATTTGGGAATCATCAGCATACAGGTGATACTTACAGCTTAAGGGTGGATATAATCCCAAGGGAGTCACAGGAGAGAGGAAGGGAAACAGACAGAGGGAGAAAATAAAGGTTCAAGAATTGAACCTTGGAGCACAACAATAACAGGTCCAGGAAATGAGGAGGAATCAGTAAAGAAAGGTCGGTAAGTAGAAGGAAAACCAGAGGCAAGTGGTTATTCTGCAAGTCTAGCGGAGTAAATATTTTCAGGAGACACAAACAATTATCTGTGCCAAATCTTGGTGACAGGTCAAGAGGATGAGGTCTGGAAAATGACCCCTAGATTTAACACAGCCGAAGCCATTACTGACTTCACAAGAGCTGTTTCAGTGGAGTGGTGAGGGCAGGTAAACACCTGACTGGGTCAGCATGAGTTCAAGAAAGAACAGGAAGAAAGACACTGAAGCTAGCAAGCACATTCAACTTCTCTGGGCTATTTTGCTGAAAGAGAAAGAGAGAAATAGGTTAGTGCTAGTATGAGAAATATTGTGAGACCAGAATTTTTTAAGTAAGAAATATTTTTAGGGTAATGGGAAACACTCAGTTGAAAGGGAAATTTTAATGATGCAGAAGAGAAATAATTGCTAGAGTAATTTTTAACAGTATGAAAGGAGACAGATTGGCTTGTGATGGGAGCACAGATCATTCTTCCGTAGTAATAGAAAAGAAGTTAGAGTACTTGAGTGCAGACGCATGTCGGGGAGCAGACTTAACACATCTGAGAGGACACTGAGAGGACATCTGAGGACACTGAGACACAGATTTGACTAAGACCACACAGCAAGTAAGTCGCAGAAACTGGATTTGAATCCAGGAAGTGGAACTGAGAAGTGACCAAGATCACAGAAACTTACATCCATGTAAATCTTATCATATCTTGTTGGTTAAAACACCAGCAGAATACTGTAAGTCAACCATACTTCAATAAAAAACAGAGACTTAGCACACCACAGCCAGTGGTAAAGAATGGAGTTTTGTTGATTAAAAAAACATCTCCAGAGATTTTTATATTCCCCTGCCTTATTTCTATGCCTGTTGACAGTCCTAGAACATAACTCCACAGAGTAAACAATCTGAATTTTGAAAAGTAAACTGCTGCTATCTTAGATAATCTCTAATTAGAACTTCTCTCTATATAGTCTACATACTTAATTCTGAAGATTTGTGACAACTCTAATTCTCATGTACTCTAACAATAGATCAAGCTATTTCTCTAGTCTCTTCAAACTTTCCATAATTATATTTTCATAGTCTCCTCATGCATTGAAAAAGACTATAATAATTGAATTTTTCTTATTAGCAACAGTAGAAAAGATAGTATTTGAACAATTTTGAATTTTAAAAAGTACCATCAAAGAATTTTAGACCTGAAAATATCCTTAGGAGATCTAATCAGGTACAGATAATGAAACTGAAGCAATAAAGAGTAAATGGCTTGCCTGAACCCACAATAATAATCTGTAGGAGAACCAGCTCCATGATTTTCAAGTTCAGGGTTCTTCACTCAACCAACATTACAGCCAGCTCTATTTCTGATTCACACAGTAGTCAAGAAAATAGTCTTCAATCCCTAAGGTCTTAACATTTATATGCATGAGACAGAGATCAAAAGTGTGAAAGCAGGGAATGTGGAGACCAACAAACAACTGGGCAGAATTAGAAGACAGTGATATTAAGTAATTACCTAATGCTGGTCCTCTAAACCATCTCTTTCAATTCTCAGTCCAGGATCAGGAAATGGTAATTAGACTGCTGAACAAACAAAACTACTATCTGCTTAACAGACTAAAATCTTTTTTCTTTTTTTAAATAAAAAGAGATAGAAGGGTGTTAGTTCCCAAGCTGCTGGTATGCTGCCTTTGTATCCAGCAACTCTCCCACAGTGACAGAAAAGGTCCACCTAAGTCAGAGCTCTGGCTTTCTGATGGTCTTTTTAGTGACTGTACAAACTAGCTATGTTAAGACACAGTAACAATATCAATTAGTTCAGCTTAGTATCTGACAATGTCAGCTAATTATTGTATATTAGAAAAAGAATGAAAAGTCTAATACAGGCAACGAAAAACAGCTGTGGTACTAAACACCTAATTGTACAGATCCATGGAGACAGTACTTTAGGTTCTTAGGAACGTTATTTTTAAAAAGTATCTCATGTTGGCAATCATCAGCACTACAGGAATCCTAATCAGTTTTTAATCAGAGTAATAGAAAAGATTTCCCTAGGAAATAATTCAGTATAAAACACATACAGCTATTTAGATCCTTAATATAGTCCAGAAAGGTGGGTTATTTAATCATTTGCCGTCATCCTAGTACAGTTAATGGTAGAAAGGATGAAGCCATTTTCACTTCCACTCATATAAATTGTTTCACCTTTTAATCGTATCAGAGATCCTTTAGCAAAGGCAGACCTAGGGGAAAGGTAACATTTATCAATTTTGAGTACTGACTCTACAAGATGTCTTATTTTCAAATTATTTCATATCATACCTTATGTAAAAGACCTCAACCTAATATGGAACTAAACACAGATATGGAACTAAAAAACCTAATATGGAACTAAATATTCACTTGTTACTTCTGAAATTTTTCACTGAATAAATAAAACTATCATTTACTTCTTAAATTGATGATTTTCATTTATAAAACTTCATCTACACATACGTTTAGGAAGTCACATTTAAAGTTGTCTTAGAGCTGCCCACATCATGGCCTTAGTCAAAGATCTACCAGTACACCCACCCCTTCATGATACCACAGCATATTGTTAAAGGCTATACAGGCGCACACTGCTATATTAAAAACAGATAGCCAACAGGACTTAATATATATAGCATAGGGAACTCTGTTCAATGTTACATGGCAGTCTTGATGGGGAGTTTGGGAGAGAATGGATACATGTATATGTATGACTAAGTCCCTTTGCTGTCAATTTGAAACTATCATAACGTTGTTAATCAGCCGTACTTCAAAACAAAATAAAAAGTTTAAAACAACAAAAATACAGCTTATAGCAAGGAAGTAGAAGTGGTAATGCCATCCAAAAGCTGGTGAGGACTTTCAAGCTCTTCTCTCCCTTTGGAATTCTCCCATCTCTGTAACTTTAAATTCCTAGTTTGAAAACTAGGTTTAAGGCAACAGACAACTCTGCCATAACTTTTCTTGTCTACTACAATTTTCCTGCTTCCTTTGTCCAACACTATACTGAAAAATAATTTATTTAAGCATATATAATTCAACTGCTGCCTGAAAATATCTTTGCCATAAATGCCATGACTTGAAGATAAGAGGCTGGAAAACTGCCTATTGTGATAATTACTCATGGTAATTATTTTGTAATTATTCTCTCAATAAAAAATGATTCTGCAATGGGTTCTTTTACATTTAATTACAAAAATAGACATGTATACAAAGAAAGTGAGCAAAACACTGAGAACTAAACTTTAAATCAAATAAGGCAATGTGCCTTATCATTTTACTGTCTAATCTGTTATCTGGGTATTAGTTATAAGTTTCAATCCACCAATATAAAAAAGGTAGATAACCAACCATACTTCAATAAAATAATTTTTAAAAGGCAGATATATTCAGAAACAGGCAAGATAAATAGTAAGTTATACATTGGACCAAAGAGAATGAATTACTGTGTAGTTCAAACTCTTTCAGAAACAAACCTAAAAGTAAAAACTAGACTATTTTCTGCCCAATGGTGGTAGAGATCTATTTTCCCTGTAAGTGATTTCAATGAGACTCAGCAGGAAATAATGTGTACTTAAAAGGAAAAATGTCAGAAACAGAAAAGTGTTTCAGATGAAAACAATGGTTCTACTCTTTGGATTTAATATAATTGATAGTTAATTTTAAAAAACAATAGCTGGGGACAAGCTAGCTAGCTTTTTTTTTAAGAATTCCAAAATGCCATGGATCTCAAGCTCCTCAAAGTTTTTCTAAAAAGTAATTTAATTTTCACATAATATCATAATCATTTCTTTTATAGCTTCTGGAACTGCTTTTTACATCTTTATTCACCTGTTGTATACAATGTATAAAACAGCATTTCACACATACATGAATATATATTATGTAAATTTCAGGCAAATTCTTTACCACTGAGCCATCAGGGAATCCTGTAAGCTTACTATAGCATATGGGTTTCCCTGACGGCTCAGTGGTAAAGAATCCACCTGCAGTGCAGGAGACTCGAGTTTGATCCCTGGGTCAGGAAGATCCCCTGGAGAAGGAAATGGCAAACCACTTTAGTGCTCTTGCCTGGGAAATCCCATGGACAGAGGAACCTGTGGGGCTACAGTCTATGGGGTCCCAAAGAGCCAGACATCACTAGAGTGACTAAATAACAACAATAATAAGCTTGATACATTGTGAGTTCTTGTAAATTTTCAAAAGTACATCTATAATGTTTCAAGAGAAACATACAATGATTCTAAAATATCCAGAAGGGATCTGAAATATTAGGAGCATCACAACTGGAAAATAAGTCCAATAAGAAATAGTTCTTTCTGAAAAATATTGTATTCTGAGAAAAATCAACCTGTACCCTCATATGTTTGCATTTCACCATTTAGATTCGAATGATGTAAAAAGAATCTGGACCTAAAAGTAATCTGACTTTGAAAATGCAATTAAATTAAAAGTATGCTTAATTTCAACTATGAATATTCTGAATGACTTTTAATCTAAAGCATTTCCTTATGTTTCATAATGTTTTAAGAAAAAAATTAGTATCTGGTTACTACAAGAGGAAAATCACTTTCTGTTGACAGCTAAAAACATTTAGGGTCTAATGTTTATAGTTATAGTCAGATTCCACTATCATACTTACTGGATGACCAAATATTGTTCCTTTCCATAAAAGCTTCAGACCCACTCAGAAAAACTGATATAAGACCCTAAGTCATTTTCAGAATCCTTTCTCACACGTAAATAGATAAGAAAATATTACAGATCCAAAATACCCTGTCTCCAAACTACATATGTATGCTTTGGAGAAGATGCTATTCATTAGGTGAAGCAACTGGACCTTTCCTCTATTACTGCGGAGGTATGCTGAAAGTTAAAAATGTACCTATCCTATTGCCCAGTGATTCTACTACTAGTTGTTTGTGCAAGAGAAAATATTTGTCCCCCAAAATACTTGTACTGCTGCTGCTGCTGCTAAGTCGCTTCAGTTGTGTCTGACTCTGTGCGACTCCATAGACCCACCAGGCTCCCCTGTCCCTGGGATTCTCCAGGCAAGAACACTGGAGTGGGTTGCCATTTCCTTCTCCAATGCATGAAAGTGAAAAGTGAAAGGGAAGTCGCTCAGTCATGTCCGACTCTTTGCGACCCCATGGACTGCAGCCCACAAGCCTCCTCCATCCATGGGATATTCCAGGCAAGAGTACTGGAGTGAGGTGCCATCGCCTTCTCTGAAATACTTGTACAGTAATGTTTAAAAGAAATTTAGTCACAATAGTGAGTATTCAGAATACTCACTGGAAACAAGCCATACTTTCATCAACAGATGTATAATCAAACTGCAATATATTCACATGATAGAATAATATTCTGCAAAGAAAAAAATTAACTACCAGTATTCACAAATTTTTTAATTCTGAAATTTAATTAAAATTTACTTTCAGGTAAAATAAATAAATTCTTTATATAAATCTACTTACATAGAAACCAACAGTCAATAAACATGCTTGAATTATTGTGTGCCTATAAACACATGTTCAATCTTACTTGTCTGTAGATTAGAATTTTAAAATATCTAAAATTATTATTGAACATTTAAAAATTCTGCTCCACTCCCCCACAAAGCCATAAGAACAAAAAATTAAAACCTCTGAAAAATCCAACTCTTTCTCTTCTGTAACCTAGCAAATGGACTCAGATAACTCATCATTAATTATGTGTGCCCTAACTCCATCTTCTTAGAAGCTGAATAATTCTAGATATAATTTTTAAATGATCTTTATTTAGTCATTAGTTCATGATATTCTAGCACAGAGACGTTAAATAACTATTATGTTATTTAAGGCCACCAAACTCAAAATCAGAACTCAGGTATCTGGCTCCTGTTTAGAACTATAATACCAAGATTACATACAGTACCTAATCAATCATTTTAGTAAAGCAGATTATAAGAATAACCCAAAATCTCAAAAAATATTTTAAAATATTCTTCACTGGGGCCAGATAAGCTTAATAATTAGACCAAAAGTTACATTCAACGTTTGGGTAAGAAATTTAGAAAACAGACAAACCTTGGAAGACTTCCTTCGGCTTCTTCTTGTCCAAACTACCACCAGTTTATCTGGTTGCCTGCCAAACAGGAAAGAATAAGTAAAATTTATCTTAAATCAATAAAATTTAGTTTTAGCACCTTTAAAAGAACAAAAATGTCACCTGCTTTAGATTACATGGAGTGGTTCCACTAACAATAAAGCCCTATAAATTACTCAAATATAGTAGATGCAGAATATAGACATGATCTAATTTAAATGACTAATATTTCATCCACATATTTTTCTAAAAATACTTTACCAAGTAAATTCATTGGGACAAACCAAGTAAAATAAAATACTTAGACTATTTTAAAAAGAAAAGCACATACATATCTCACATCTAAAACTATATTTCCAACACATTATCACTTTAGAGAAAATAAGCATAAAAATAATATTTCCAAAATAATTTAAATCTGTGGTCTATACTACTTTAGCATTCTGTATCTTATGGACAATGCTTATGATTTTCAAAACCTTTTTATAATCAATCATCTCAACTATCTTCAAGAATATAATACAATACTGAAAAATAGGCAAGTACATTCTGGCAAGAAGCCCAGGGTACACTGGGTTTCCTAGTGGCACAATGGTAAAGAATCTGCCTGCAATGCAAGAGACTGCCTACAGTGCAGGAGATGTGGGTTTCATCGTTGGGAAGATCCCCCAGAAAAGGAAATGGCAACCCACTCCAGTATGCTTGCCTGAGAAATCCCATGGACAGAGCAGCCTGGTGGGCGAGAGTCCCTGGGGTCACAAAGAGTTGGACATAACTGAGCAACTAAATCACCACAACCATATTCTGGAAAAGTTAAAAAAAACTCATCAAAAGCTCTGGCAGAAACAAGACTGAAATATAAGTCTTTTCAACCTGAGATGCTGGAAGCAGCAGCCAGATGCAGAAATTCTAAGTTACACATGAAATAGAAAAAAGTTTCCATGGAACATCAGAGTGTTCATCTAAGGATATGAACGAATGGAGAAACAAAATCGTGTTTAACACAGAGAGAAACAGAACAGGACAAAGACATGCAGATGGGTGGTGGGGTATATATAGCAACATGATAATAGAGCTGGGCAGAGGGTATGGATCAATGCTGGCAGCTTAACAGTAAAGGGACTGAGGATCCAAAGAGTTAAGCTACCTTGTTTACCTAGTAAAGTAATGCTCAAAATTCTCCAAGCCAGGCTTCAGCAATACATGAACCGTGAACTCCCTGATGTTCAAGCTGGTTTTAGAAAAGGCAGAGGAACCAGAGATCAAATTGCCAACATCTGCTGGATCATGGAAAAAGGAAGAGAGTTCCAGAAAAACATCTATTTCTGCTTCATTGACTATGCCAAAGCCTTTGACTGTGTGGATCACAATAAACTGTGGAAAATTCTGAAAGAGATGGGAATACCAGACCACCTGACCTGCCTCTTGAGAAATCTGTATGCAGGTCAGGAAGCAACAGTTAGATGAGCTCCACCACAGCACCACCTAACTCTTGGTGGCCTGACCTTTATCCTGACCTTTGCAAACTGTCAGTTGGAGCACCCAACCGGTGGGATCTTGAAAAATACTCGGATCTCCACCAAGCCCCGTTAATGCGCTGGCCCGATAAGCTGGGTCTTGAGAGTTACACCGATGACTTTGATGAAGGATGTCCGGACTGTGGGGGAGGGTGTGCCAATCAGGCCAGAAGAATCTGGTTAAGAATGTACACTTTTTATGCATGCCCTGAAAAACGTTATGACCAAGATAACTGTGGGGGGAGGGAAGTGTTTTTCTGTGCCAGATAGGGATGTGGGACTACAGGTAATACTTATTGGAAACCATCTAAAATCTGGGACTTCATTACGGTTAAGGCAAACTACACCAGACCCTATTTTGGTGATGAGGTTCCCGAATGCAAATCATGGTGCCACCCTCTCCATGTTAGATTCACTGAAAAGGCAAGACAGATAATGGTGGGATCTTGAAAAATACTCGAATCTCCACCAAGTCCCGTTAATGCGCTGGCCTGATAAGCTGGGTCTTGACGGTTACACCGATGACTTTGATAAAGGATGTCCGGACTGCGGGGGAGGGTGTGCCAATCAGGCCAGAAAAATCTGGTTAAAAATGTACACTTTTTATGTATGCCCTGAAAAACGTTATGACCAAAATAACTGTGGGGGGAAGAAAGTGTTTTTCTGTACTAGATGGGGGTGTGAGACTACAGGTGATATTTATTAGAAACCATCTAAAAGCTGGGACCTCATTACAGTTAAGGCAAACTACACCAGACCCCATTTTGGTGATGAGGTTCCCGAATGCACATCGTGGTGCCACCCTCTCCATGTTAGATTCACTGAAAAGGCAAGACAGATACAAATAACTGAATAGATGAGGGGTTTAACCTGGGGTATACGACTGTACAAGCAACATCATCATGACGGCCTCTTTTTCACAATCAGGCTGCAAGTAACCTCCCCGTCTTCTCAGCAGATAGGACCTAATCCTGTTTTAAACCACCATAGTGACCGGCTACCCCAGCCTGCCCAGAAAATATTAGCCATCACAGGAGCCCCTATAGACACTGAAAGCCCTCCTGGTATTCAGGAGCGGATGATGGCTCTTATAGACAGCGCCTACCGAGTCTTAAATAACACCAACCCGGAGGCTACCGAGTCTTGTTGGCTCTGCTATACCGTCCCTCCGCTGTACTACGAGGCTACTGAAATAATAGAGACAATAAAAAGTTCACCTAATTACACTCAATGTAGGTGGCAGCAACAGGGAACAGTCAGACTTACTCTGTCTGCAGTCTCTGGGCAAGGATTATGTATAGGGGCTCCCAGCCCTTCTCAATCACGCCTCTGTAGCTACACAGACAGGGTTCTTGATTACTCAGGATATCTTATACCCCTGGAGATAGATGGTGGGCATGTAACACCGGGCTCACTCCTTGTGTGTCCATGGATGTGTTTAACAAGACGGCTGATTTTTGTGTTTTGGTGCGGTTAGTGCCTAGACTCCTTTATCATACCGATGAGGCCTTCCTAGAAGCCTATGAAGACAAACACCGCACAAGACGAGAATTGGTAACCATCACTCTAGCTGCCCTACTGGGCCTCGGAGTGGCCGCCGGAGTGGGTACCGGCACAGCCGCTCTTATCCAGCAACCTCATTACTATGACAGCCTGCAGCAGGCTATAGATACCGACCTTAGAGCTTTAGAGGATTCCATTTCTAAATTAAAAGAATCTATAACCTCCCTGTCCGAAGTAGTGTTGCAAAATCGAAGAGGTTTAGATCTTTTGTTTTTAAAAGAAGGAGGTCTGTGTGCTGCCCTTAAAGAAGAATGCTGTTTCTACATAGATCATTCTGGAGTTATCAAGGACTCCATGAATAAACTAAGAGAGAGACTAGAAAACCGAAAGAGAGAAAGAAAAACCACCCAAAGATGGTTTGAGTCCTGGTTTAACAAGGCTCCATGGTTTGCCACCCTAATATCCACTCTGATGGGGCCGATAGTCATTATATTCCTCCTTTTAACAATAGGGCCCTGCATCCTCAATCGATTGATCTCGTTTATCAGAGAACGGATAAGTACTGTGCAAGTACTTATGTTGAGACAACAATATACAGCAATCCCCCGAGGAGACCTCGGTCTATGATTTCAGGATTGAAATCATGAACAAGGAGAAGAGGGGAATGAGGAACCTAGGTTAAAATTTTAAGTCCCCTTGATGTTAAAACCCCGGAGGCAGGCCATGCCTCACAGAAGATAACTTACTCCTTATCTGGTGACTCAGAGTCTCCTGGTCCTTAACAAAGCCCCCATTCTATTAATTCTTAACTGATGACTTATAACCTAGTTTCCTGACCTTGCATAAGAGACCCTCTCTCTCAAAAAGATGTATTTACTGTCGGATTTTTCCGGGTAATGTTTCTCTAAGAACTGGCCAAGCGCTGCAGGGTGGTCAGTCAACTGTTTCGACTTAATTACCTGCAGACCTATCCCACCAATCAAATATCCTCACCCCACCTACACCTGCCTATGGCCCCCTACCACATTGTTCCCAACATCCTGACCCCTCCCATACCGGCCTGTGATTTTTCGGTATAAAAGTTCCTCACAATTGATGTTCGGGGTTCATCTCCTTGAGTGGAGACTGAACCCCGGCGCGTCGGCCTAATAAATCCTCTTGCTGATTGCATCGAATTCTAGTCACTGTGGTCTTTGGAGCGACAGATTCTGAGAAAAGGCTGCGAGGTCTTACAGGCCTGCAGGCCAAGGTGACAAGGCCACATGTGGCTGGTCTTATTCCCTCAGTCAACACAGCTGGAGGCCAAGGCACATTCGGATTTTAGCAGCCGCATCTAAAGACATCCTCCTCCTGCAAGTAACGAAAAGAGCTGAGGTCTGGCGTTAGGGCAGGCTGGGTTTCCACTTTTTTTAGCAAATCAGTTGGTAGTTGATTTAAACCCCAGAATCCTGCACCTGAGGAGAGCAAGCTTCTAGAACTGCGCTGGGAACTGTGCCCCCACCCACACCCCAAGTGTGTTCCCCAAATGCACCTCTCTGGAAACTCAGGAGCCACTCATGCAAATAATAGGGGTTACCTGAGCTCAGCCAGGAGCTACAAGAAGCTCACAGAGGTTGCTTTAAATTGACCCCAGATGGAGTCCCTTGTGCCGACCCACCTTTAGCAAGACCAAAACCCCACACCTGAGCTAATGGAAGTTTCAGCCTCTCCTAGGAGCAGAGATTTAAACCAATTAGCCTGGAATTTCCCTGATCCACCCTAGTGAGGAGGTAGTCTGCTGGATAAGACCCCTGCCCTTCCCCACCCCAAAGGGAAGGTGACCAGGTGACCTTGCCTGAATCAATTCTTTCTTTTCTTTTGCTGATACATACCTTGTCTCTATAAAAGATCCCTTTGTTTCCTTGGAGGGCCTGTCTGCTTTTGAATGGGATGTTTTCTGATCCCTGATTCCTGAATGTTGAATAAAGCCAATTAGATCTTCAAATTTACTTGGAATTTCTTTTTTTTTTCACGCCCTGCCATACAGCCTGCAGGATCTTAGCTCCCTGACCTGGGATGGAGCCCATGCCCCTTCCATTGGGAGTGTGGAGTCTTAACCACTGGACCTCCAGTTTGTTAAGTCTTAACCCTGGACCACCCAAAGCCAAGTTTATTACTTATCCCTTGACAGTCTGACAACACTTCACAGGGAGATAAGTAAGGCCACAACATTTCCTAAGACTGAAATCTGGTGTAAAGCAGGTCTTTGCATGCCANGTTCAGTCGCTCAGTCATGTCCCACTCTTTGCGACCCCATGGACTACAGCACACCAGGCCTCCCTGTCCATCACCAACTCCCGGAATTTACTCAAAGTCATGTCCACTGAGTTGGTGATGTCATCCAACCATCTCATTCTCTGTCATCCCCTTCTCCTCCCGCCTTCAATCTTTCCCAGCAACAGGGTCTTTCAAAATGTGTCAGTTCTTCACATTACGTGGTCAAAATATTGGAGTTTCAGCTTCAGCATCTATATGTGAATCTATATACCATCTATATGCAAAATCTAAAAAACACAAGAAACTAGTGAATATAACAAAAAAGAAGCAGACTCATAGATACAAAGAACCAGCTAATGGGGAGAAGGAAAGGGAGAGGGGCAATATAGTGATAGAGAATAAGAGGTACAAACCATTAGATATAAACTAAGGTACAAAGATATACTATATAACATATGGAATACAGCCAATAATTTACAGTAACTATAAATGGAATTCAGTCAGTTCAGCTCAGTCATGTCTGACTCTTTGCGACTCCATGAACTGCAGCACACCAGGCTTCCCTGTCCATCACCAACTCCCGGAGTTTACCCAAACTCATGTCCATTGAGTTGGTGATACCATCCAACCATCTCATCCTCTGTCATCCCCTTCTCCTCCCGCCTTCAATCTTTCCCAGCATTAGGGTCTTTTCAAATGAGTCAGCTCTTCAGTCAGGTGGCCAAAGTTTTGGAGCTTCAGCATCAGTCCTTCCAATGAATATTTAGGACTGATTTCCTTTAGGATGGACTGGTTGGATTTCCTTGCTGTCCAAAGGACTCTCAAGAGTCTTCTCCAACACCACAGTTCAAAAGCATCAATTCTTAAGCACTCAGCTTTCTTTATGGTCCAACTCTCACATCCATACATGATGACTGGAAAAACCATAGCTTTGACTAGACAGACCTTTGTTGGCAAAGTAACATCTCTGCTTTTTAATATGCTGTCTAGGTTTGCTAGCTTTTCTTCCAAGGAGCAAGCATCTTTTAATTTCACAGCTGCAGCCAGCATCTGCAATGATTTTGGAGCCCAAGAATGTAAAGACTGTCACTATTTCCATTGTTTCCCCATCTACTTGTCATGAAGTGATGGGACTAGATGCCATGACCTTAGTTTTTTGAATGTTGAGTTTTAAGCCAGCTTTTTCACTCTCCTCTTTCACTTTTCTCAAGAGGCTCTTTAGTCCCTCTTATAAATGGAGTATAACCTTTAAATATTATGAATCACTATGCTGTACACATGTAACATATAACAGTTATGTACAAGTTTTGGTATATATATCTAAGAGTGAAATCATTGGATTATATATACCAAAATTTGTACATAACTGCTCATAGAAGCATTATCCACAATAGCCTAAAAATAGAAAAAAACTCAAATGTCCACCAACTGATGAACAGATAAAATGTATACTCATGCAATGGGCTATTATTTGACCACAAAAATGAGTAACATACTGACACGTTATAACATGGATGAGCCTCAAAAAAATGTTTTGTTTTTTAAATTCCACATACAGGTGAAATCATTTGGTATTTGTATTTCTCTTTCTGACTTTCAGTTAGCATAACACTCTCTTGGTCTCTCCTGGTTGTCACAAATGGCAAGATGCCATTCCTTTTTATGACTAATATTCACATACACATATGTGACAGACACACGTGTCACAATTTCTTTATCCATTCATCTACTCATGGACACTTAGGTTATTTTCATATCATGGCTCTTGAATATAATGCTGCAATGAACACATAGGTGAATAAATCTTTTTAAAGTAGTATTCTTGTTTTCTTTACATTCCACCAACAGTGCATAAGGGTTCCCTTTTCTCCACATCCTCACCAACATTTGTTACTTGTTGACTTTATAAAAAATATTTCTTTCTTTATTTGGCTGTGCTAGGTCT
The DNA here is from genome assembly GCA_006408695.1 of Aepyceros melampus. Classification (NCBI taxonomy): domain Eukaryota; kingdom Metazoa; phylum Chordata; class Mammalia; order Artiodactyla; family Bovidae; genus Aepyceros; species Aepyceros melampus. The sequence goes on along the minus strand of SJXQ01009636.1, from coordinate 33,357 downwards.
TAGTTGTAGCATATGTGATCTAATTCCTTGACCAGAGATCGAACCTGGGGTCAGGTCAAGCGAACCCTGCATTAGGAGTGAGGAGTTGCAGCCACTGGACCACCGGGAAAGTCCCATTTGTGACTTTTGTTAACAGCCATTCTGACAGTAGCAAGGTGATATTTTTTGTGGTTTTGATTTGCATTTATGTGATGATTACTAATGTTGAGCATCTTTTTATGTGTCTGTTGACCATTTGTATATTTTTCTTAGAAAATGACTATTGAGGTCCCCTACCCATTTTTAAATCAGACTGTTTTTTTGAACCTGACTCATAGGAGTTCTTTATAATTTCTGGATATGAACTCCTATCAGATATATCATTGACAAATATCTTTTCACATTCAGTACACTGCCTTTTCATTATATTGACAGTTTCCTTCACTGTGCAAAAGTTTTTTAGTTGCTATAGTCCCATTTGTTTATTTTTGCTTTTGTTGCCTTGGCTTGAGATTTATCCAAAATTACATTGCTAAGACTGACATCAAAGCGCATACTGCCTATGTTTTCTTCTAGGATTTTTGCATTTTCAGGCCTTACATTTAAGTCTTTAAGCCATTTTGAGTTTATTTTTGTAAATGGTATAAGAAAATGGTTCAATGTCCTTCTCTCACATGTAGCTGTCTAGTTTTCCCAAAAACCACTGATGAAAGAGACTCTCTTTTATTCTACTGTAAATTACTGGGTTCACTGTCATAAATTAATTAACCATACAAACATGGGTTTACTTCTGTGTTCTCTATTCTGTTTCATTGGTCTATGTGTCAGCTTTTATGCCAGCACAGTTTTGATTACTATAATTCTGTAATTTCGTTTGAAACCAGGGAATGTGATACCTCCAACTTTGTTCTTCCTCAAGGCTTTTTGGGCTATTTGGGGTCTTTTGTGGTTCCATACATATCTTAGGGCCATTTTTTCCAGTTCTGTGAAAAATGTTATTTATATTTTGATAGGAATGGTATTAAACCTGCAGATTTCCTTGTGTAGGACAGATATTTAAACAATATTAAATCTTCTAATCCATGAGCACAGTATTCAATCTCTTTCATCAATTGTTGTATTCAATTTCTTTCATCAATGTCTTATAGTTTTCAGAGTATAAGCTTTCATCTCTTTGGTTATATTTATTCCTATGTATTTTATTCTTTATGAGCAATTGTAATAAACATGACTATTTTCTTAATTTCTCTTTCCAACAGTTCATTACTAATGTATATATAGAAAGGCAACTGATTTCTATATACTGATTTTTTAGTAAAGTGGCAGGATACAGTTCATTTATTAGTTCTAATAGTGTTTTAGTGGAGTCTTTACGGTTTTCTGTATAGTATCGTGTCATCTATAAATAACAACAGTTTTACTTCCTTTCCAATCTGAATTTCTTTTATTTCTTTTTCTTAACTGCTTTCTTGTGGCTAGGACTACCAATACTATGTTGAATAAAAAATGGTCAGAGTGGGCATCCTTGTCTTTTCCTGATCTTAAAGAAAAAGCTGTCAGCTTTTTACCTTGAGTATGATGTTAGCTGTGGGTCTGTCATATATGTCCTTTATTTTGTTTAGTTATGTTCTCCTGACACCTATTTTACTGAGAGTTTGTATCATAAATGAACAGTGAATTGTCAAATGCTTTTTCTTTATTGAGCCGATCATTTTATTTTTACCCTTCATTTTGTTAATGTAGTTGTTAACTGATTTGTGAGTGTTGAATCCTTGCATTCTTGTAATAAACCCCACTTGATCATGGTGTATGTTCCTCTTAATGTATGTTGAATTAAGTTTGCTGATAATTCTATTGAGTATTTTTACATCTATATTCATCAGAAATACTGGCCTGTAATTTTCTTTCTTTTTATAATGTCTTGATCTCATTTTGGTCTCAGGAAAATTCTGGCCTCATAGAATGAGTTTGGAAGCATTCCTTCCTCTTCAATATCTTGGAATACTTTGAGAAGGATAGGTATTAACTTTTCTTTAAATGCTTGGTAGAGCTCACCTGTGAAGCTGTCTGGTCCTAGACCTCTATTTGTTGGAAGTTTTTTAATTACTGCTTCAATTTCATTACTAGTGATTGGTCTGTCCAAATTTTCTATTTCTTCCTGGTTAAAAAAAATTTTTTGTAATAGCTTTCTAATTGGGAAAGTGTTGGTGATGGAGATTAGGGACTTGAAGGAGAATAACTGCATGCTCAGCTGCTACTGCTAAGTCACTTCAGTCGTGTCCGACTCTGTGCGACCCCAAAGACAGAAGCCCATCAGGATCCGCCATACCTGGGAGTCTCCAGGCAAGAACACTGGAGTGGGTTGCCATTTCCTTCTCCAATGAATGAAAGTGAAAAGTGAAAGTGAAGTCGCTCAGTCGTGTCCGACTCTTTGAGACCCCATGGACTGCAGCCTACCAGGCTCCTCTGTTCATGGGATTTTCCAGGCAAGAGTGCTAGAGTGGGGTGCCACTGCCTTCTCCATGCTCAGGGTCTGCATGCTCAGGGTCACCATATAATGAGGCATAAAGAGTAGCTAGCTTCCAGATAAAAAGTCCCACAGCTGAAGAAAATGCCCAGAATTTTTTGCTGCACAGTAAAACAGAAAATAATAGCACCACTTGATGACTTTCAGGCACATAAATAACATCTCTCAAGCAGTAGTCTGGTCCACAGCTCACACTAATCCAGTTCAATACAGTGTAGCCATAGCCAAGGAAAACAGGACTTTGCTATTTTCAGCTGTAGCCCCACCAAGAAGTTGAGTATGTTACACATATCCAATAGTCCATAGAAGTGCATCTACTTCTAGAGCCAAAGATTAGCAACAACCAGGAAGAACTAGTTCCCCTGTTACTAACAACCTACCTTACATGCATCTTACTTACCAAGAAGGAAATCCAATTTTTCAAATACAAAGGGGATAAAAGACTCTGTACTTCACAAAATTATTGTTCCATTATCCTTTTCATATGTTACTGCTGCCTAAAAATAAAATTCAAACCCACTTAAAGTCTTTCTCCATTTGACCTACATCAATCTTCTCGTCTAATTTCCAACATTATATGCTACAAATAAATAAGATTGTTCATTGTTCCAAAACCTATTCCAGTCACTGTTCCAAAACATTGCCTTGTGCTTTTCCTCCTGTGTGTCTTCCATGTTTCTAATGTAATAAGTTGGGAGTTTGGGGAGGTGGATTCTCATCTTATTTGATCTCTTCAGTTCAATTCAGTTCACTCAGTCATGTCTAACTCTTTGTGACCTCATGGACTGCAGCATGCCAGCCTTCCCTGTCCATCACCAGCTCCCAGAGTTTACTCAAACTCATGTCCATTGAATCGGTGATGCCATCCAGCCACCTCATCCTCTATTGTCTCCTTCTCCTCCTGCCTTCAACCTTTCCCAGCATGAGGGTCTTTTCAAATGAGTCAGCTCTTCACATCAGGTGGCCAAAGGATTGGAGTTTCAGATTCAGCATCAGTCCTTCCAATGAACACCCAGGACTGATTTCCTTCAGGATGGACTGGTTGGATCTCCTTGCAGTCCAAGGGACTCTCAAGAGTCTTCTCCAACACCACAGTTCAAAAGCATCAATTCTTTGGTGCTCAGCTTTCTTTATAGTCCAATCCTTACATCCATACATGACTATTGGAAAAACCATAGTCTTGACTAGACGGACCTTTGTTGGCAAAGTAACGTCTCTGCTTTTTAACATGCTGTCTAGGTTGGTCTTTCTTCCAAGGAGTAAGCGTCTTTTAATTTCATTTGATCTCTGCAATTTGATCTCTCAGCAACACTGATATTTGTCCATTTTTCCCTCTTTGCAAGCTTATCCTTCCTCTAACTGGCCAGGCAATGTTGGGAAGTCTTCCAAAACTGGTCATATTCTTACCTTATACCACACACAAAAGTTAAAGCAAATCAAAAATCTAAACATAAGAGCAAAAACTATAAAATTCTTAGAGGAAAACAGAGAACAAAAGCTTCATGATGATGCTAGATTTGGCAGTGATTTCTTGGATATGACAAAAGCACAGGCAACAAAAGTTGGACTTCATTAAAACTAAAAACTTTGTATATCAAAAGACACTATAAACAGTGAAAAAGCAGCTTATAAAATGGAGAAAATACTTGCAAATCATAGATCTCTTACAGAATTAATAGCCAAAATAAATAAAGAACTCCTAAACTCAACTACAACACACATACACACACACACACACACAAACCAAAATGAAAAATGGGCAAAGAACTTGACTAGACATTTCTCTAAAGAAGATATATAGGTGGCCAATGAGCACTTGAAAAAAATGCACAACACCATCAATCACTAGGGAAATAAAAACTAAAACCAAAATGAGATACCACTTCACACTCATAAGGATGGTTATTGTTTATATACATATATTTTCTTTATTCTCATATATACATGTGTTAGTGTTAGTAAGGACATGGAGAAACTGGAACCTTTGTGCACTGGTGGTCACAGTGTAAAATGATGCAGCCACTATGGAAAACAGCTTGGTGGAGCCTCAAAAAGTTAAATATCAAGTTCACAGCAGCATTACTCATAATAACCAAAAGGTGAAAACAATCCAAATGTCCATCAATGGAAGAATGATAAACAGAATAAAGTATATACATACAAGTAGAATATCATTCAGCCTTTAAAAGGAATGAAATTCTGACACATGCTACAACATGGAAGAAACTTGAAGACATTATTTTAAATGAAAGAAGCCAGACACAAAAGAATTATATGATTTCACTTACGTATCTAGAGTAGTCAAATTCATAGAGACAGAAACCAGAATGATGGTTGCCAGGGATAGAGGCAAACAGAAGGAATTATTGTCTAATGACAAGTTTCAGTTTGGAAGGATGAAAAAGTTCTTGAGATGGATAGTAAAGATGGATGCACAACAATATGAGTGTACTTAACACCTCTGAAATGTACAGTTAAAGTGATTAAAATTATACATGTTATGCCAGGTATCTATCACTGTCATTAAAGGAAAAATTAGTTTCAGATTCTGTCTCTTCTCCTTCAAGCCTATCTCTGTTGGCAACCTTATCTATGACCATAGCAACAATGACTAAACCAAATTTATATTTCCTCTACAAGTTCATCCCTCTGAGCTGTAAACTGGTCTTAAATTTCACCTTGAAATATGAAATCAACTTCTATCTTAAAGAACTAGAATAAGAAAGCAAATTAGCACAGAATAAACAGAAGAAAAGAAACAACAAAGATGAAAGAGAAGATCAATGAAAAGCAATGGAAATATAGAGATTATCAAATAAACCAAAAGCAAGTTCTTTCAAAAAATAAATAAAACTGGCAAACTGTTAGAAAGGTCAGGAAAAAGACATGACACAAATTAATAATATCCAGAATGAGAGAGGTAACATAATCACAGATACTAAAAGGTAATAAATGTTAAGAACATTTTTATGTCAGTACATTTGCCAACAGATAAAATAGACAACTTCCTAAAACACACAAACTAACAAAGTTTCACTCAAGAAAAAAATACATGTGAATAGTTCTATATCCATTAAAGAAATTAACTTTGAAGTTTAAAGCCTTCCTACAAAGAAATCTCCACACCAGATGGCTTCACTGATGACTCCTATCAACATTTAAAAGAAAAATAATACCAACTCTGCACAAACTCTTCTGGAAAACTGAACAAAAGAAAATACTTTCCAACTCATTCATTGAGGCCAGCATTATCCTGATACAGAAATCAGGCAAAGGCTTTTATAAGAAAACAAAAGCAAAACACTACAGAAAAACATCCATCGTGAACACAGATGTTCAATTCAGTTCAGTCACTCAGTCATGTCTGACTCTTTGCTAAACAAAATTGTAGCAAATTTAATCTAATGAAATATTAAAGGGATAATGGGCCTTCCGGGGGTGCTAGTGGTAAAGAACCCACTTGCCAACGCAGGAAATGTAAGAGACATGGGTTTTATCCCTGAGTTGGGAAGATCCCTTGGAGGAGGGCATGACAATCCACCCCAGTATTCTTGCCTAGAGATTTCCATGGACAGAGGAGCCTGGCAGGCTACAGTCCATAGGGTGGTACAGACCTGAACATGACTGAAGTGACTTAGCATACACACACAGAGGGATAGCACCACAAAGTTAGGTTTATTCTAGGAATGTAGGGTTGCCTTAACATTAAAAAAAAAAAAAGAAAAGAAAAAATGTTTACTACGTTACAAACTAAAAAACAGTATGATAATTTCAATAGATATTTAGAAAAAGCATTTGATAAGATCCAAAATCCTTTCCTGATGAACGCTCTCAGCAAATAAGGAACAGAAGAGAACCTCCTCATCCTACTAAAGAGCATCTACCAAAAAACCTATAGCTGACATCATACAGCTGGTGAAAGATGTAGTACATTCCCCCTAAGTTAGGAGCATGAAAGGGTTTTCCACTCTTATCATTTCTCTTCTGTGTTGTAAAGAAAGGCTAAGCAGTGCAAACAGGCAAAAGAAGAAATAAGACATCCAAATTAGCAAGGAAGAAGTTAAAATCTCTTTATTTGGATGATATGATAATTTATGAAGATGACCCAGTGGAATCTATTAAAAAACAACAGCAAAAAACACCAAAAATAATAAAGGAGCTTAGCAAACCTGTAAAATACAAAACAGATGAACAAATATCAATTCTATCCCCCTATACTAGAAGTGACAAATCAGAAACAGGAATTTTTAAAATATTACTACAATATAAAAAAAATTACTTAGGGATAAACCTAATAAAAGATGTGAAAGAAAGATCTAAAGACTAAAAATTACAAAGCACAGTTTAGAGAAATTAAGCAATATCTAAATAAATGGTGAGATAAACCTGTTCCTAGATATGAAGACTCAATATGAAGATGTCAGTTCAGTTCAGTTCAGTTCAGTCGCTCAGTCGTGTCCGACTCTTTGCGACCCCATGAATCACAGCACACCAGGCCTCCCTGTCCATCACCAACTCCCGGATTTCACTCAGACTCACGTCCATCGAGTCAGTGATGCCATCCAGCCATCTCATCCTCTGTCGTCCCCTTCTCCTCCTTCCCACAATCCCTCCCAGTATCAGAGTCTTTTCCAATGAGTCAACTTTTCACATGAGGTGGCCAAAGTACTGGAGCTTCAGCTTTAGCATCATTCCTTCCAAAGAAATCCCAGGGCTGATCTCCTTCAGAATGGACTGGTTGGATCTCCTTGCAGTCCAAGGGACTGTCAGAGTCTTCTCAGTCTTCCCCAAATTTATACATGGATTTAATGCAATTCCAAATAATATTCTTACTAGTTTTAATAATAAAATTACAAGCTAATTCTAAAATTCACATGGAAATGTAGTTTTTACAATGCTTTCTGAGAGTATATACTTCATATAAGTAAAAGACTTTTTATTAAGATGTTTAGTGTTTAAAACTGGCACACTTATGACCAATTTTCCAACATTAATAGGCCATTTATGATGCACAGCTAACCTCTAAGTTGGGAAATAATGAACTGTATTTTATTTCCTTTATCTACAGATTCTGAAATAGTGAGTCTATTATAGTGGTTGTGGTGATTTAGTAGCTCTTGCGACCCCATGGATGGTAGCCTGCCAGGCTCCTCTGTCCATGGGATTCTCCAGGCAAGAATACTGGAGTGGGCTGCCATTTCTTTCTCCAGGGGATCTTCCCATCCCAGGGATTTAACCCAAGTGTCCTGCATTGCAGGCGAGTCTATTATATGAATTTGTAAACTACTTTTGACACTGTTTATTGCCTATATTTGTGTTATCTTCTATTTTACAAATGTTTAAAATATGTGTATTTTCATGATAATGCATCGATTCCTTACTTCATTTTCTAAAGTAACTACAATGTAACTATAACACATATCTAACGGAAAGCCTACTATACACAAGTCTGTGTCCACGTTTTTCACTATATGATTTGCCTTAAGTTGTATGTTCTTCTAAGGTGCTATACTGCTGCTGCTACTGCTAAGTTGCTTCAGTCGTGTCCGACTCTGTGACACCCCATAGATGGAAGCCCATCAGGCTCCTCAGTCCCTGGGATTCTCCAGGCAAGAACACTGGAGTGGGTTGCCATTTCCTTCTCCAATGCATGAGAGTGAAAAGTGAAAGTGAAGTCGCTCAGTCGTGTGCGACTCTTAACGACCCCATGGACCGCAGCCCACCAGGCTCCTCCGTCCATGGGATTTTCCAGGCAAGAGTACCGGAGTGGGGTGCCATTGTGCTATACAGATCATTTAAATATATTTTTATTCTTCTGAAATCATGCACATAAGAATAAAAAATATATGAAACACTAAATAAAAAAGTATAAATCTCACTTCTTGGATCACCTATTGTCTTTTTACTAAAATGTGTGTGCTTGTGTGCCCAGTATTTCTTCTTTTCCAATTGCTGATATTCCAGCCTCTACCTCCATATCATCATTTTTACATGTTCAAGATTTGTACCCTGCACATTGTATGCTATTAAAAGTAAGTATTTTGTGGTTTGGCTAAGAGTTATTTTGTAAATAGAAAACAAATAGCCAGGGCCTACAATACTAAACATATAACTTTCAAGGCCTACAATACCAAATATATAACTTTCACTCAGAATCAAACAACATTCGGATATAGAGAGACATATTGCTGTATCACTTGAAGAGAAAAATGGATTAATAAGAGTGAGATGCACCTATGGGTACCTTATTTTTTACAAAGGAGGCAAGAATATACAATGGAGAAAAGACAGCCTCTTCAATAAGTGGTGCTGGAGAAACTGGACAGGCACATGTAAAAGAATGAAATCAGAACACTTCTTAACACTGTACACAAAGATAAACTCAAAATGGATTACAGACCTAAATGTAATACCAAAAACTATAAAACTCTTAGAGGAAAACATAGGCAGAACACTCTATAACATAAATCACAGCAAGATTCTCTATGACCCACCTCCTAGAGGAACAGAAATAAAAACAAAAATAAACAAGTGGGACCTAATTAAACTTAAAAGCATTTGCACAGCAAAGGAAACTATAAACAAGGTGAAAAAACAACCATCAGAATGGGAAAAAATAATAGCAAATGAGACAACTGACAAAGGATTAATTTCCAAAATATACAAGCAGCTCATACAAGTCAATACCAGAAAAACAACCCAATCAAAAAGTGGGGATAAGACCTAAACAGACCTTTCTCCAAAGACATATAGATGGCCAACAAACACATGAAAAGATGTTCAACATCGCTAATATTAGAGAAATACAAATCAAACTACAATGAAATATCACCTCACACTAGTCAGAATGGCCATCATCAAAAAGTCTATAATCAATCAATGCTAGGTGTGGCGAAAGGGGAACCCTCTTGCAGTGTTGGTAGAAATGTAAGTTGATACAGCCACTATGGAAGACAGTATGGAGATTCCTTTAAAAACTAGGAATAAAACCATCATATGATCCAGAAACCCCACTTATAGACACATACTCTGAGGAATACAAAATTAAAAAAAGACACATGTACCCCAGTGTTCCATCTTTGCATAAAATGTTCCCTTGGTATCTTTAATTTTCTTGAAGAGATCTCTAGTGTTTCCCATTCTGTTGCTTTCTTCTATTTCTTTGCATTGATCATTGAGGAATGCTTTCCTATCTCTCCTTGCTATACTTTGGAACTCTGCATTCTAGTGGGTACATTTTTCCTTTTCTCCACTGCCTTTCGCTTCTCTTCTTTTTATAGCTATTTGTAAGGCCTCCTCAGAAAACCATTTTGCCTTTTTGCATTTCTTTTTCTTGGAGATAATCTTGATCACTGCCTCCTGTACTATGTCACGAATCTCCATCCATAGTTCTTCAGGCACTCTTTTGATCAGATCTAATCCCTTGAATCTATTTGTCACTTCCACTGTATAATCTAAGACATTTGATTTAGATCATACATCAAGGCTGTATATTGTCACCTTGCTTATTTAACTTATATGCAGAGTACATCATGTGAAATGTCAGGCTGGATGAAGCACAAACTGGAATCAAGATTGTGGGGAGAAACATCAATAACCTCAGATATGCAGATGAAACCACCCTTATGGCAGAAAGTGAAGAAGAACTAAAGAGCCTCTTGATGAAAGTGAAAGACAGGGGTGAAAAAGTTGGCTTAAAACTCAACATTCAGAAAACAAAGATCATGGCATCCAGCCCCATCACTTCATGGCAAATAGATGGGGAAATAATGGAAACAGTGACAACAGGCTTTATTTTGATGGGCTCCAAAATCACTGCAGATGGTGACTGCAGCATGAAATTAAAAGACACTTATTTGCTCCTTGGAAGAAAAGCTATGACCAACCTAGACAGCATTAAAAAGCAGAGACATAACTTTACCAACAAAAGTCTGTCTAGTCAAAGCTATGCTCTTTCCAGTAGTCATGTATGGATGTGAGAGTTGGACTATAAAGAAAGCTGAGTGCCAAAGAACTGATACTTTTGAACTGTGGTGTTGGAGAAGACGTGAGAGTCCCTTGGACTGCAAGGAGATCCAACCAGTCCATCCTAAAGGAAATCAGTCCTGAATATTCACTGGAAGGACTGATGCTGAAGCTGAAACTCCAATATTTTGGCCACCTGATGTGAAGAGCTGATTCAGCGGAAAAGATCCTGAGGCTGGGAAAGATTGAAGGCAGGAGGAAAAGAGGATGACAAGAGGATGAGATGGTTAGATGGCACCACCGACTCAATGGACATGGTTTGAGTAAACTCCAGGAGTTGGTGATGGACGGGGGGCCTGGCATGCTGCAGTCCATGGGGTCGCAAAGAGTCAAGACACAGCTGAGCAACTGAACTGAACTAAACACAGTCAAAGGCTTTGGCATGGTCAATAAAGCAGTAGATGTTTTTCTGGAACTTTCTTGATTTTTGGATGACCCAACAGATGTTGGCAATTTAATCTCTGGTTCTTCTGCCTTTTCTAAATCCAGCTTGAACATCTGGAATTTTATGGCTCATGTATTGCTGAAGCCTGGCTTGGAGAATTTTGAGCATTACTTTACTAGTGTGTGAGATGAATCCAATTATGCAGTAGTTTGAACATTCTTTGGCATTGCCTTTCTTTGGGATTGGAATGAAAACTGACCTTTTCCAGTCAGTCCTGTGGCCACTGCCAAGTTTTCTAAATTTGCTGACATATTGAGTGCAGCACTTTCACAGCATCACCTTTTAGGATTTGAAATAGCTCAACTGGAATTTCAACACCTCCACTAGCTTTGTTCTTAGTGATGCTTCCTAAGGACCACTTGTCTTCTCATTCCAGGATGTCTGGCCTAGGTGAGTGATCACACCATCATGATTATCTGGGTCATTAAGATCTTTTTTGTATAGTTCTTCTGGGTATTCTTGCCACCTCTTCTTAATATCTTCTGCTTCTGTTAGGTCCATACCATTTCTGTCCTTTATTGAGCCCATCTTTGCATGAAAATTTCCCTTGGTATCTCTAATTACATTGAAGAGATCTCTAGTCTTTCCCATTCTGTTCTTTTCCTCTATTTCTTTGCACCGATCACTGAGGTAGGCTTTCTTATCTCTCCTTTCTATTCTTTGGAACTCTGCATTCAAATGGGTATATCTTTCCTTTTCTTCTTTGTCATCTCCTGTTTGACCACTTCCAATTTGCCTTGATCACTGACCTAACATTCCTGGTTCCTATGCAATATTGCTCTTTACAGCATCGGATCTTGCTTCCATCACCAGTCATATCCACAATCAGGTGTTGTTTTTGCTTTGGCTCTGTCTCTTCATTCTTTCTGGAATTATCTCTCCACTGATCTCCAGTAGCATACTGGGCACCTGTCGACCTAAAGAGTTCCTCTTTCAGTGTCCTATCTTTTTGCCTTTTCATACTGTTCATGGGGTTCCCAAGGCAAGAATACTGAAGTGGTTTACAATTCCCTTCTCTAGTGGACCTCATTTTGTCAGAACTCTCCACCATGACCTGTCCATCTTGGGTGGCCCTACATGGCATGGCTCATAGTTTCATTGAGTTAGACAAGGCTGTGGTCCATGTGATCAGATTGGTTAGTTTTCTGTGATTGTGGTTTCAGTCTGGCTGCCCTGTGATGGAGAAGAAAGGAGATCAGCCCTGGGATTTCTGTGGAAGGAAAGATGCTAAACCTGAAACTCCAGTACTTTGGCCACCTTATGTGAAGAGTTGACTCATTGGAAAAGACTCTGATGATGGGAAGGATTGGGGGCAGGAGGAGAAGGGGACGACAGAGGATGAGATGGCTGGATGGCATCACTGACTCAATGGACGTGAGTCTGAGTGAACTCCGGGAGTTGGTGATGGCAGGGAGCCCTGGCATGCTGCGATTCATGGAGTCGCAAAGAGTCGGACACAACTGAGCGACTGAACTGAACTGAAAAGGCCTGTGGTAGTTTCCTGATGGGAGAGACTAACTGAGGGGGAAACTGGGTCTTGTTCTGATGGGTGGGGCCGTGCTCAGTAAATCTTTAATCCAATTTTCTGCTGAAGGGCAGGCCTGTGTTCCCTGCCATTTGTTCACTGTTATGTGGTCCACTGAAGAAGGGAATGGCAANTTTACAAGTGGTTGACCAGTTTTCCCAGCACCACTTGTTAAAGAGATTGTCTTTAATCCACTGTATATTCTTGCCTCCTTTGTCGAAGACAAGGTGTCCATAGGTGTGTGGATTTATCTCTGGGCTTTCTATTTTGTTCCATTGATCTATATTTCTGTCTTTGTGCCAGTACTATACTGTCTTGCTGACTGTGGCTTTGTAGTAAAGCCTGAAGTCAGGCAGGTTGATTCCTCCAGTTCCATTCTTCTTTCTCAAGATGGCTTTGGCTATTCGAGGTTTTTTGTGTTTCCATACAAATTGTGAAATTATTTGTTCTAGCTCTGTGAAAAATACTGCTGGTAGCTTGATAGGAATTGCATTGAATCTGTAGATTGCTTTGGGTAGTATACTCATTTTCACTATATTGATTCTTCCGATCCATGAACATGGTATATTTCTACTTTAGATGAAGCCACAGTGACAATCTTTTCAGTCTTTTCTGAAAAGTGAAAGTGTTGCATTAGGACAGTTTTATTTGCAAACAGTAATACTTAACTCAGACTAACTTGCTAAGTAATTATTTCCTTACATATCTAAGAAGTCAGACTTGTGCTGGTGTCAAATATAGCTGAATTCAGGGGTTTCAGTTATGTCCACAGTACTGTTTGGACGTGTCCTCTTCATCGTCTCTACTCTGCCAGCATCTGTGCGGCTTTGTTCTCAGAGAGGCTCTTTCTGCTCGGTTAAGTGGCCCCTGGGTGATGATCCTAGGGGAAGAATGGATGTCTTCTTCTAAGAGCTGTTGTAAAAATTTCAGGGAGCACGGTAATTTAATCTTGTTTCTTCGTGCGTTCAGTCGCTCAGTCATGTCCAACTAACTTTGCGACCCCATGAATCGCAGCACACCAGGCCTCCCTGTCCATCACCAACTCCTGGAGTTCACCCAAACTCATGTGCATCAAGTCAGTGATGCCATCCAGCCATCTCATCCTCAGTCGTCCCCTTCTCCTCCTGCCCCCAATCCCTCCCAGCATCAGAGTCTTTTCCAATGAGTCAACTCTTCGCATGAGGTGGCCAAAGTACTGGAGCTTCAGCTTCAGCATCATTTCTTCCAAAGAAATCCCAGGGTCAATCTCCTTCAGAATGGACTGGCTGGCTCTCCTTGCAGTCCAAGGGACTCTCAAGAGTCTTCTCCAACATCGAAGTTCAAAAGCATCAATTCTTCGGTGCTCAGCCTTCTTTACAGTCCAACTCTCACATCCATACATGACTACTGGAAAAACCATAGCCTTGACTTGATGGACCTTAGTTGGCAAAGTAATGTCTCTGCTTTTGAATATGCTCTCTAGGTCGGTCATAACTTTTCTTCCAAGGAGTAACCATCTTTTAATTTCATGGCTGCAGTCACCATCTGCAGTGATTTTGGAGCCCAGAAAAATAAAGTCTGACACTGTTTCTACTGTTTCCCCATCTATTTCCCATGAAGTGATGGGACCAGATGCCATGATCTCGTTTTCTGAATGTTGAGCTTTAAGCCAACTTTTTCACTCTCTTCTTTCACTTTCATCAAGAGGCTCTTTAGCTCCTCTTCACTTTCTGCCATAAGGGTGGTGTCATCTGCATATCTGAGGTTATTGATATTTCTCCCAGCAATCTTGATTCCAGCTTGTGTTTCTTCCAGTCCAGCATTTCTCATGATGTAGTCTGCATTTAGCTTCCCTGGTGGCTCAGAGGTTAAAGTGTCTGCCTGCAGTGTGGGAGATCCAGGTTCAGTCTCTGGGTTGGGAAGATCCTCTGGAGAAGGAAATGGCAACCCACTCAAGTACTCTTGCCTGGAAAATTCCATGGACTGAGGAGCCTGGTGGGCTACAGTCCATGGGGTCGCAAAGAGTCGGACACGACTGAGCGACTTCACCTTCACCATTCTGCATATAAGTCAAATAAGCAGGGTGACAATATACAGCCTTGACGTACTCCTTTTCCTATTTGGAACCAGTCTGTTGTTCCATGTCCAGTTCTAACTGTTGCTTCCTGACCTGCATACAGATTTCTCAAGAGGCAGGTCAAGTGGTCTGGTATTCCCATCTCTAGTCTCTGGGTTGGGAAGATCCTCTGGAGAAGGAAATGGCAACCCACTCAAGTACTCTTGCCTGGAAAATTCCATGGACTGAGGAGCCTGGTGGGCTACAGTCCATGGGGTCGCAAAGAGTCGGACACGACTGAGCGACTTCACCTTCACCATTCTGCATATAAGTCAAATAAGCAGGGTGACAATATACAGCCTTGACGTACTCCTTTTCCTATTTGGAACCAGTCTGTTGTTCCATGTCCAGTTGTAACTGTTGCTTCCTGACCTGCATACAGATTTCTCAAGAGGCAGGTCAGTTGGTCTGGTATTCCTATCTCTCTCAGAATGTTAAGTACCATGTAATACCTGTGTTCCAGGTGCTTCTCAGAACTGTGGTGTGATTCGAGTGAAAACTCAGTTGTAAGAGTAAATACCACGTTAAAATAAATATTAGTTATGATTCTCAGAGAAACGGAAGGAATAGAATGTATGTGAGAGAGAATGTGTGTGTGTGTGTGTGTGTGTGTGTGTATAGAGAGAGAGAGCACAAAGGGCTTTGTTACAAGGAATTGGCTCACATGATTATGGAGGCCAAGAAGTCCTAAGATTGGCAGTCTGTAAACGAGGACCCAGGCGAACCAATGGTATAGTTCCAGTTTGAGTCTGAAGGCCTGAGAACCAGGAGAGCTGAGAGTGTAAGTGCCAGTCTGAAACCTGACAGGCTGGAGACTCAGAAGAGTCGGTGTCTCCATTTAAGTTCAGAAGCAGTAGAAGACCCCATGTCCCAGCGCAGGAAAGCGAGGCAGGGGGCATCCTTCTGATTCAGTCCTTTTGTTCTCTTTCGGCCTTCAATTGATAGGACGAGGCCCACCCACATCAGGGAGGGTCGTCTGTGTTACTCAGTCTGTTGAGTTAATCTCGTCTGGAAATACTGTCACTGCTGCGCTGAGAATAATTGGTGACCTGTCAGTAATGAAACCTTCATGGCCTGTGGCCCAGTCAAGTTGGCACATAAAGTTGGCCATCGCCCCAGCCATCATAGATATCATGAGTAGATGACTTACTGTGTGAGCTGTAAATATCAAAAACTGTCACCTCTTGTTACTGTCCATACTTTGCTTTCTAGTGGGATGAACTTTGGTTTCAAGTGTTTGTTTAGTGCCTTTCGTATATGGAAGATTATATAACATGACTTATAGAGAGTTGGTATTTGAGTTAGGCTCTGAAACCTGAGAATGATTAGATAGAAGAGGAGTGGATACCCTAGGCTGGAATGGGGGTAAGCGCAGGCCTAGAAGAGGCAGAGCAGTGGGCAGTAAGGAGACCAGGGATTGAACCTGAGTCTCCTGCATTGGCAGGTAGGTTATTTACCACTGTGCTGGGAAGCCCCTTACTTAAGTATACATTAAATAAATATGGAAGCCACCTTTCTTAAACTGTGGGTCGGTGCATGTTTATAAACGTGCTTTAGAACATGTGTTCTTCCTGAAATATTCTGTGTGCTTTTGATTTTTACCCATTTAACTTTTTTAAGCTTAAGATTTCTCCACATTGTATGCCACAACGACACACTTCCTACGGCTTATCTGTTAACATGGCCCAGAACACTGGATTCCTCTGATCACAGTCTAAATAGTATTCTGTTATGGACATTTCCATGTCAGGAGCAAGAAACTGATGTTCCCATCACAACTTTAATTTTGTATATAAGTATTAACTAACAATACAAGAAAATTAAACTCTAAACATTCTATTACTTTTCTATCGACACATAACATGTTAATGGCTTCCCTTGTAACTCAGTCGGTAAAGAATCTGGCTGCAGTGGGTTCAGTTCCTGGGTTGGGAAGATCCCAATCACTAGAATTCAGGACTTCTGTGCTGCCTCAGACAAGAAAAAAATCTGCCTGCCAGTACAAGAGACTCAGGTTCGATCCCAGGGTCGGGAAGATCCCTTGGAGAAGGAAATGGCAACCTACTCCAGTGTTCTTGCCTGGGAAATTTCATGGACAGGGGAGCCTAGCGGGCTATAGTCCATGGGGTCACAAAGAGTCGGACACAACTGAGTGACTAACACACACAGTGCAATACTGGGCTTAGTCCTCGTCTGAAGACTCCAGGAAAATTCTGCTTCCGGGCTCATTCAGGCTACTGGCAGAACTGTTTCTCGTGGTTTGTATTAGTTTTTCAGGGCTGCCGTAACAAATTACCATACAGAGACCAGCTTAAAGCAACAGCACTGTTCTCTTTCATGATTTAGGAGACCAGAGGTCTGCCATCAAAGTGTCAGCAGGGTTCTTTCTTTTAGGGAGACTCTGAGGGGAATTGAGCTGTGGGCATCGTGGGTTTATGACAGTATCCCTCCAGTCTGTCTGCATTCACGTGGCCTGCTCGCCTCCCAGCTTTGCATTTTCCTCTGCCTCTCTCTTGTAAGGACATCAGTCATTATATTTAGGGCCTACCCTCCATTCAGGCCCATCTTACCTGGAAATCTTCAACTATATCTGCAAAGACCCAAATAAGGTCACCTTCACAGTGTTAGGGGTCAGGACTTGAACATATCTTCCGGGGGCCATGATTTATACAGCTGTAACAGTTGCAGGACCAAAGCACCTATTTCTGTGCCACCTCCTGGTATTTTAGTTGACCAGAACTCCTTCACATGGCCCCTCCATCTTCGAATCAGCAGCAGTTTGTCAAATCTCCTTCATGCTTGCCATTTCCCTGACTTCCTCCTTGGCCACCAGCTGGAGAAAACTGTCTGCTTATTGAGCTTGGTAATGTCCGTCATTGGCAGTCTGGATCTTGTGATTAGAATATATTTGTATTCAGATCTCCATCCTGCCATTGACTTGGTGTGTGTACCCTTACTTCCTCTTCCCTCCCCAGCTCTTCTCTCCATTTTCCCCCTTTCTTCAAGACAGTTGGAATGCCAACTGTTATCTGTATGATTAATGAGAAAAAGTTTTTTTTTTTTCTGAGAAGAAAGATAAACCACATATACTCAGAAAATTGGCATGATTTTTTTCAGCAGAGACAAGATTTAATTTTGAAGGTTGCTGCAGAAGAAAAAGAGGCAATATTTAATGGAGCTTAAGCCCAGACTGACCTTATTAATTAAAATCATTACTGCTCAGAAGTTTTATATCAAAGTTATTATCAGTGAAATCTTAACACTGAAAGTAAGTCTTCTGACTGAAAATTTTTTTCTGCCGCCTGTTACATAAGGGGAGGGCATTGCTGTAAGTGGGACTACATCATTCGTTCAGGGAACACATCATTACTCTTCTTAGGGAAGAGGAAATTCTAATATTCATACAACCATAAATAATGTAATTTGAACTCCCTTGTGTGATCATTCGTAGGAGGTTTAAAACCTTTGCTTCTCTTCTCTCTCTCCTTTCTTTCTTAATTCATTCAATAAATGATATCAAGACTTCTGTGTCAGCCACTCAGGATATTATGGTGAGAAAGACTGAATCCCTGCCTCCTGGTGCTCTTAGAGTCTAGTGCGTGAGACTAAACAAATGAACACGTAAGGTAATTTCAGTTCCTTGTGAGCGCTGTGAAGAAAAACCAGAATGGTGTAAGTAGATAGAGAATGACACCTGCCAGTCAGCAAAGGGTGGTGTGGCCATCAAGCTATCAGCTGCTGCAGCGCCCCCAGACTGTGTACCCTGGAGGAATTCAGGATGGAGGAAAGAACAGGTCCTTGATAGCTAAGGTGTGCATCAAAGGAATGATTTCAGTACTCCCAGACTCTTGCATCTTCCCATACAGAGAAAAGTGCTAGATTCATTAACTTGAGATATCTGGTTTTTCTTTAATTAACAGTAATCCTTTGTTCCAACTATCTACCTGTTTTTTGTTATAAAAGTGCCTGTATATCCTGGCTCCTCTCCTTCCTCTTTGTGCAGTCCCTCAGAGCTATCTGAGTCCCCAGCAAGTCTGCCAAATAAAAGGTGTCTCAAGTTTTAGTTTATGCTTTTTTCACCTCAGTTGACGAGGGGAATGGAGGGAGAGCTTATTTTATTTTGGTAGCATATCAAGGAAGGCTTTATGCCAGGTAGAAAGCCATGGGGGAAAATGTGCTATGAAATTTGCCTTTGGTAGATTGGAACCACTTTGCCAACATGTTTTTGTTCTATTTTCATATTTTCTCTTCACTTTGAGTGTTTTGTAAGAGAAGAGATCATGCTGATGTAAATGTGTTTACAGGGTTTTTATGACAGTAGAGCATTCAGCATTTGTCTCCTGGGTAAAGTGAGTACTGTCTTTTTTTCTTCTTCTTCTGTTTTCTAATTCTCTTGTGACTTGTACAATCATCAGGGCTATAATGACTTCATAAATTATTAAGACTTTGTTTTTCAGAATTTCAGAAAGGACTGTATCCTTGACAACTAGAATTGTATTTCCTTTTAGAAATATGAATTTATAAATGGGTTTTGTTGGTGGCAACACACTGTAGAGTTTGTCTGAAATAATATCCAGCAAAGTCTTAAGTTTCACTACCAAATTTCTGTGTTGGTGGCTCAAAAGACATCCAGATGGTTCTCTGTATTGCATCTTTGTCTTCTTAACTACGTATTCTGTGTTAGAATAGGCATGAACTTGACCATCTTTGATGGGAATCAGATATTTAGGAATATTTCATTTTCAGCCTTTGCTTAGATAAGCTTTTTTTTTTTTGCAGATAATATTTAAATATTTTTGTACCAAATGAAAGTTCTACTTTTTTCCTTCTACTTAAATCCTTTTATGTTTCTGAGTCTTTACCTAAGTCAGTGCATTTAGGTACATAGGTACAGTGATTTTTTTTTTTCCCTCCCTAGGGGGAACCACCTGTGGGAATCTAAATTGGGATAATTTGAGGAGTAAGGATAAATACTCTTTCATTCCACTGAATCAGAATAATTCTAGTGCTCCAGTTTTTTTGCATAGTATTTTGTAAACCTTGAGTATTACTTTATTGAAGTCATTTTTGGTTTTTTTTGGAGTCTTTTGGGCCTTTATAATTAAAATTTGTTGTTGATTTTATCCAAGAAGCCAGACATTAGGGCTTACTCTCTGAAATTATATTTAATACTTATTTTGAAGTCTTACCTTTCTCTCACTTAAAAAAATGTAATATATATATATATATATATATATATGTATGTATCTGTATCTTCCCACCATTTGTTTATTTCTTCATCCACTTATGTGTCCAGGTTACTGCTGATATACTTGAGTATCTGTGCATTCATACAAGACAAGAGTATTGCATAGAACTCAGGTCATGTAAAAACACAGACTGGAAAGTCTTAGGATATAAACTTCAGTTCATAAACTTTTTTGACTCAGTTCATACAATTTTGTAGTTGACTCAGGATATCACCTAGTACAAAGTTGGAAGAGCCTGCACAGAAAATGCCAAGAAGGGTTGGTTATCTACCCCTTTCTCATAGCAATCCAGAGTAAGTCCTCAGCCTTCTCTCAGGGTAGATTTCACCTCCATGTTTTGATGTTTGACAGTCTTCTCTTTATCTAATCCTACACATCTCTTTCCTTTAAGCTGTGTAAGCCTGGAATTCACCCTGCATTGTTACAAATGCATTTTAACATACTGCCTTCCTCATAGCTTTCCCTTGCTCAGAGACCTTGAAACCTTTAGAATGCGAAAATAATCTTAACAGCTCTTACCCAGCCATTCAAGATTCTCAGTGATTTGCCTCTTGCCTCCCATTTTATGTTAATATCTGCCTCCTCTACTAATGGTTTCTTCATTCCTAATGACATTTACTTAGTACTCTCTGAAATTTCCTCCTTGCAGCCTGTCTCTTCTCCAGACATGATACTATGAATATCTAGTTTAGTTCAGTCGCTCAGTCGTGTCCAACTCTTTGCAACCCCATGAATCGCAGCACGCCAGGCCTCCCTATCCATCACCAACTCCTGGAGTTCACTCAAACTCACGTCCATCGAGTCAGTGATGCCATCCAGCCATCTCATTCTCTGTCGTCCCCTTCTCCTCCTGCCCCCAATCCCTCCCAGCATCAGAGTCTTTTCGAGTGAGTCAACTCTTTGCATGAGGTGGCCAAAGTACTTGAGTTTCAGCTTTAGCGTCATTCCTTCCAAAGAAATCCCAGGGTTGATCTCCTTCAGAATGGACTGGTTGGATCTCCTTGTAGTCCAAGGGACTCTCAAAAGTCTTCTACAACACCACAGCTCAAAAGCATCAATTCTTCTGCGCTCAGCCTTCTTCACAGTCCAACTCTCACACCCATACATGACCACTGGATAAACCATAGCCTTGACTAGACGGACCTTAGTTGGCAAAGTAATGTCTCTGCTTTTCAATATGCTATCTAGGTTGGTCATAACTTTCCTTCCAAGGAGTAAGCGTCTTTTCATTTCATGGCTGCAGTCACCATCTGCAATGATTTTGGAGCCCCCCAAAATAAAGTCTTGACACTGTTTCCACTGTATCCCCATCTATTTCCCATGAAGTGATGGGACCAGACGCCATGATCTTCGTTTTCTGAATGTCAAGCTTTAAGCCAACTTTTTTACTCTCCACTTTCACTTTCCTCAAGAGGCTTTTTAGTTTCTCTTCACTTTCTGGCACAAAGGTGGTGTCATCTGCATATCTGAGGTTACTGATATTTCTCCCGGCAATCTTGATTCCAGCTTGTGCTTCCTCCAGTCCAGCATTTCTCATGATGTACTCTGCATAGAAGTTAAATAAGCAGGGTGACAATATACAGCCTTGACATACTCCTTTTCCTATTTGGAACCAGTCTGTTGTTCCATGTCCAGTTCTCACTGTTGCTTCCTGACCTGCATACAGATTTCTCAAGAGGCAGATCAGGTGTTCTGGTATTCCCATCTCTCTCAGAATTTTCCGCAGTTTATTGTGATCCACACAGTCAAAGTCTTTGGCATCGTCAATAAAGCAGAAGTAGATGTTTTTCTGGAACTCTCTTGCTTTTTCCATGATCCAGCGGATGTTGGCAATTTGATCTCTGGTTCCTCTGCCTTTTCTAAAACCAGCTTGAACATCAGGAATTTCATGGTTCACATATTGCTGAAGCCTGGCTTGGAGAATTTTGAGCATTACTTTACTAGCGTGTGAGATGAGTGCAATTGTGCAGTAGTTTGAGCATTCTTTGGCATTGCCTTTCTTTGGGATTGGAATGAAACCTGACCTATTCTAGTCCTGTGGCCACTGCTGAGTTTTCCAAATTTGCTGGCATATTGAGTGTGGCACTTTCACAGCATCATCTTTCAGGATTTGAAACAGCTCAACTGGAATTCCATCACCTCCACTAGCTTTGTTCATAGTGTGTGAGATGAGTGCAATTGTGCAATAGTTTGAGCATTCTTTGGCATTGCCTTTCTTTGGGATTGGAATGAAAACCGACATTTTCTAGTCCTGTGGCTACTGCTATGTTTTCCAAATTTGCAGGCATATTGAGTGTAGCACTTTCATAGCATCATCTTTCAGGATTTGAAATAGCTCCACTGGAATTCCATTACCTCTACTAGCTTTGTTCGTGGTGATGCTTTCCAAGGCCCACTTGACTTTACATTCCAGGATATCTGGCTCTAGGTGAGTGATCACACCATCATGATTATCTGGGTCACGAAGATCTTTTTTATACAGTTCTGTGTATTCTTGCCACCTCTTCTTAATATCTTCTGCTCTGTTAGGTCCATACCATTTCTGTCCTTTACTGAGCCCATCTTTGCATGAAATGTTCCCTTGGTATCTCTAATTTTCTTGAAGAGATCTCTAATCTTTATCATTCTGTTCTTTTTCTCTATTTCTTTGCATTGATCACTGAGAAAGGCTTTCTTATCTCTCCTTGCTATTCTTTGTAACTCTGCATTCAGATGTTTATATCTTTCCTTTTCTCCTTTGCTTTTTGCTTCTCTTTTTTTCACAGCTATTTTAAGGCCTCCCCAGACAGCCATTTTGCTTTTTTGCATTTCTCTTCTATGGGGATGGTCTTGATCCCTGTCTCCTGTACAATGTCATGAACCTCTGTCCACAGTTCATCAGGCATGCTCTCAGATCTAGTTGCTTAAATCTATTTGTCACTTCCACTGTATAATCATAAGGGATTTGATTTAGGTCCTATCTGAATGGTCTAGCAGTTTCCCCTACTTCCTTCAATTTAAGTCTGAATTTGGCAATAAGGAGTTCATGATCTGAGCCACAGTGTAATCACAGAGGATGAAATAATCCAGAACTTATCTCATTAATACACAGACATATTTCATCAATATTAAAACAATTAGAATGAAAGTAGAATTGTTAAATATTTTTAAAGAAGCTATAAGGACAGAAAATAAAGGAAATGTTTGTGTCAGAAACCTTAACTATGGATAGTTACTGCAAGTTAATACGAACTTAACTTTCTAGAAACCAAGCCAAGAAGAGAAACATATTGAGTATCATTCTTCTCTGTATCTACTAAGTGGAAAAATCTCAGTTAACAAGACAAAACAGTTTTTGGTGGTAAAATGTGTGTGTTTCATTTTTGATAATAAACTCTTGAGAGGCATTCATCCTATGTATTTGCATAAAGTACAGTTTGTATCATAAATGCTGTAGAAAAAATTTTCAGTCAAGAGAACCAGCTAAACTCCCATGAGGTCTGGGTTTTGTGAAGTGTTTGGATTATGCAGAAAGAGTCCAGACATGTGTGATATTTTGCTGATGTGATTTGGTAGTATGGTAGGACCTGGGAAAACAGAATAGAAGTGATGAGCTCCATATAGTCTTTGTGTAGACAGGGCTTCAATCATTTTATGATTTGAAGTTAGTCATGAAATGAAGTCATTCAATAGTCTTGTTCAAAGCAGGTAGTTCCATTCAAAGAGGGATTGTTCCAGAAGGAATGTTTTTCAGAGATTTTTTTCCTGGAGCATGGGCCACTGCCCATCCACATGGAAGTGGAGAAAAGGGAACTTCCTGAGGCCCTTTTCTAAAAGCAGTACAGGATATTTCATCTGTAGAGTCTGAGAACTTTTTGGCCCCATCTCTGTGGAGTATTTGGATTTTTTGCAACCTAGTAGGCTGGGCTCCAAAATCACTGCAGATGGTGACTGCAGCCATGAAATTAAAAGACGCTTACTCCTTGGAAGGAAAGTTATGACCAACCTAGATAGCATATTCAAAAGCAGAGACATTACTTTGCCAACAAAGGTCCATCTAGTCAAGGCTATGGTTTTTCCAGTGGTCATGTGTGGATGTGAGAGTTGGACTGTGAAGAAAGCTGAGCACCAAAGAATTGATGCTTTTGAACTGTGGTGTTGGAGAAGACTCTTGAGAGTCTCTTGGACTGTAAGGAGATTCAGCCAGTCCACTCTGAAGGAGTCAGCCCTAGGATTTCTTTGGAAGAAATGATGCTAAGGCTGAAATTCCAGTACTTTGGCCACCTCATGCGAAGAGTTGACTCATTGGAAAAGACTGTGATGCTGGGAGGGATTGGGGGCAGGAGGAGAAGGGGACGACTGAGGATGAGATGGCTGGATGGCATCACGGACTCGATGGACGTGAGTCTGAGTGAACTCCGGGAGTTGGTGATGGAAAGGCTATGGTTTTTCCAGTGGTCATGTGTGGATGTGAGAGTTGGACTGTGAAGAAAGCTGAGCACCAAAGAATTGATGCTTTTGAACTGTGGTGTTGGAGAAGACTCTTGAGAGTCTCTTGGACTGTAAGGAGATTCAGCCAGTCCACTCTGAAGGAGATCAGCCCTAGGATTTCTTTGGAAGAAATGATGCTAAGGCTGAAATTCCAGTACTTTGGCCACCTCATGCGAAGAGTTGACTCATTGGAAAAGACTGTGATGCTGGGAGGGATTGGGGGCAGGAGGAGAAGGGGACGACTGAGGATGAGATGGCTGGATGGCATCACTGACTCGATTGACGTGAGTCTGAGTGAACTCTGGGAGTTAGTGATGGACAGGGAGGCCTGGCATGCTGTGATTCATGGGGTCACAAAGAGTCGGACGTGACTGAGCGATTGAACCGAACCGAACTGAGGCTGCAACAATATTAGACAGTAAATTCAATGCAGCTACCCCTCTTCCACACCCCAGGCAACCAGATGAGATGGCCTGTTGATTAGAAGTGTTTATGTTCTCTCTCCTTCCCTGGTGGCTCAGAGGTTAAAGCATCTGCCTCTAATGCGGGAGACCCGGGTTCGATCCCTGGGTTGGGAAGATCCCCTGGAGAAGGAAATGGCAACCCACTCCAGTATTCTTGCTTGGAGAATCTCATGGACTGAGGAGCCTGGTGGGCTGCAGTCCATGGGGTCACAAAGAGTCGGACACGACTGAGTGACTTTACTTACTTACTTATGTTCTCTCTCCAGGTTGTGGGTCTGTGCCATAAATAATGATACCACTTTTTTCTCTATGCAGTAACTAATAGTATATCTTAAGGCCACTGCTGGAGCCACCAGCAAAAAGACATCTGATCACTATAACCAGAAGGCATAAGTCTACTTTATTCCTGTGCTCTGATAAACTGCTAAAATCATGAGGTTTATATTCAGACCTAGCTGCCTACCTTTCTGGGGCATTATGTTGACTTTTGTCCTCTTAGTGTCAATATGCAGTTGATCATAAATTTTTTCATTTTTATGGAACTGAGCATAACCAAAATGCAAAACCATGATGGCATTTGGTTGCATTTCTCTAGCCAAACCTATTCATTTGGCAGTGCCTGAATTATGAATCTGTATCAAATCCTGTCTGTAAGGATTCTGTGATCAACTAGCAATGTCTGCAAGGGACATTGCTGAGGGAGATTTAGCACATGTGCCACATTTATTCAGATCATGGATCCTCAAGTCTGCTGTTTTAAGGCATTCTCATGCTGGATTCCCTGGGACTTTATTCAATCTAAGGTGTTTAGTATGATGTAAGGTAATTAGCTAAGTAAGATTTGAGGGTTTCCTGAAGGTAAATAAAGTTTGGAGAAAAGTACGTTTAGTCACACATGAACATCCTTAAACCTGATTATTCTTCCTCTGAGACACTGCTGTTATAATTAAAAGCACAGCCTTGGAAATAAGACAGAACTGGGTCTGACACTCAGCTCTACCACTTACGTGTGTTACTTAATCTTTGGCAGGAAGTCCTCTTAATTCCTGTCTGGTTTTCCCTCTGTCACAAGTATACTAATACCTGCCTTCTGGGGCTCTCAGGATTTCTTGAACTGATGCTTGTAAAATACGTGCTGTGCTGTGCTTAGTTGCTCAGTCATATTGACTCTTTGTGACCCCATGGACTATAGCCACCAGGCTCCTCCTCTGTCCATGGGGATTCCAGTCAAGAATACTGGAGTCAGTTGCCATGTCCTCCTCCAGGGGATCTTCCCAACCCAGGGGCTGAACCAAGGTTTCCTGCCTTGAAGGTGGATTCTTTACCATCTGAGCCACCAGAGAAGCCCATGAATACTTGAGTGGGTAGCTTATCCCTTCTCCAGGCAATCTTCACAACCCAAGAATTAAACCATGGCCTCTTGCATTGCAGGCAGATTCTTTATCAGCTGAGCTACCAGGGAAGCCCCAAAGTATTTGCTAGTGACTACCAAAGGCACCAGAACTGTGAACATGAGAATATTTAAATTTTTTATTTATTTGTTTTTGGCTATGCTAAGTATTCGTTGGTATGTCTGCTTTTCTCTAGTTGTGGTATGTGGGCTTCTCACTGTGATGGCTTCTTTTGTTGAGGGGACACAGGCTCTATGGGGCTTGGGCTTCCAGCTTGTGAGCTCAGTACTTGTGGCTCTCAGGCTCTAGAGCACAGTCACAATAATAATTTTGCACGGGTTTAGTTGCTCTTTGGCATGTGGGATCTTCCCAAATCAGGGATTGAGCCCTTGTCTCCTGCACTGCCAGCCAGATTCATATCCACAGAGCCACCAGGGAAGTCCAAATGTGAAGGAATTAAGAACATAGTAACAACTGGCAGTTCTCGCATAGATGAGTGATAACCTGCAGCGAGGCTGTAACCTTGGGGTCTTTTCATGTGGTTTCCTGCCCCGCCCCCCACCCCGCACCCCAGGGAAGATCTGCAG
>SJXQ01009635.1:112423-150710 GCA_006408695.1 Aepyceros melampus | reverse complement strand
ACAACTTTAGGTTTTTGAGGTTTAACTGTCTTTAATACCCAAGGAAAGAACACTTCTGGAAGGGACCAAATTATTAGTTTTGCTAAATTTGAGGTTGATACAACTGTATGACCCTTACAAGCATTTTAGGCAGTTTAAGTGATGAAATAAACAGAAAAGAGAGAAAAGCAGGGTTATTATTAAGTTTGAATAATTATCCTTGATTACCAAGGAGCAATATTTTGTGCTACATAAAGTGGAGAAACACATTTCCTTTCTTTTAGCATGCCCAGTAGTAAAAGTTTATGGAAGACTAGAACAACCCAGCACAAGCAGGACTGTCAAGGTCCCTCATGCCTCAAGATTGAGTTGAAGTTACCCCAACCAACCCAGGTTAAAAAAAAATTTTAAGAAAAAACTAACTAAGGTGCTGGCTTAGGAAAAAAGGAAACATAAAATAGACAATGAAGAAAATACAAATGCCAAGGATATCCTCATGACCATTTGCAGAAACGAAGACTATAGGGGTTATATTCTTTGTTCTTGACATATATATGTTTTTACATTTTATTTATTTTTATCAGCCACTTTCTCTCTTTCTTTTCTCTTCCTCTAACAATTTATATAAATTTGTTGTTGACACTTAACTTGCAATTTAATCATCAGTTTAAATATGTCAAGGTAGAATTGTGACTAAAGCAAAACAGGAATAAATATCACTCAGAGATGGTATAGGGCTAACTGGATTTTAGATCTTATCTTTTGGGGAAAGGACTTTACATATATGGAGAACAATTGTATTATGTTTTCAGAAACATGTTACTCTTTTAATTCTTATTTGAAATGATGGCTTCAACAGTTTTTAAAGAAGGTTTAAGCTTGAGGACAAGACCTTAACAGCTAACCCATCATTATTTCCACAGTATGCCAGTCTAGTGCCTAGCCTATACATAGCAAACTCCAACAATTACTGAAGATCATACATATGGAACCAAGATCATGGGCTGAGGAAAAGAATTTTCAATGAAATTAAGAAAACAGAAGTTCCATTGTAAATAAGACCAGCAACTACTGGCTTCTGGCACAAAACTGGAGTCTCACTTGCACGCTTTTACCACCAATTCCCCTATCAAAACTATCAGTCTATTACATAATCAGTAGCTTTTGCTCTACAACTGACTGACTGACTGATATTTGTAATATTCAAAAAGTATCACAGCAACTCATTCATTAATTCACTTGATTGGAGAAACTATGTTTGTCCTAATATTGATTAGTTTTTTAACAGTTTCAATTGCAGTTGTTATTTAGAACTCATAATTCTAGAATTTGCAGTAAGCTTCATTCAAGCTTGTATATTTACACTGTTAGCTATATTTTATTTATATGATAATACTTACTGACCCACCAAACACATATATATTACATAAATTACATAGTAAGTCTTAACCCAACCACTAACATAATTATGTACACTTTTGATACCATCAGGATTAATTATGTTCTCATTTAATTTAACAACCTCATTAATTTTGAGGCTTACCAGGTGGCTTAGTGGTGAAGAATTTGTCTCCCAAGCAGGAGACCTGAGTTTGATCCCTGGATTGGGAAGATCCCCTGGAGAAGGGACTGGCTACCCACTCCAGTATTATTGCCTGAAGAATTCCCTGGACAGTCCATCGGGTCACAAAGAGTCTGACAAAACTGAGTCACTTTCACTTTCATTAATTTTAGGCTTGTTAACAAATATTTTAACAATGTATCAGCATGACCATATACTGTAAGAGAAGGTACATTTTAAGGTCATATAAAAGGAGAAATGAGTTTAAAACTTAAGATAATAATACACAGGAGAAATTATGTAAATCTCTACACAATTGTGGCATTTGAAAATGAGAAAAGCAATTAAAGTATTTATGAGTCAGAGCTGCTGAGCTGAGTGACCATTTGATACAGGGAAAGAAAGAAAGGGAAGGATTAGACTAGCATGACTCTCAGCTTTTCAGTTATGTGACGATGTGGATCATGGTGCCACCAGATAAATGAGCCTGGAAGGAGGAGGAGGTCAGTTTTGGAATACTATGTTTTAGGCATCAACACACTCAATTGTATTATATATAGCTCTCTGGATTGGAACTGATTTGAAAGTCATTGATGTCTAGGTAGCAGATAACATCATGTATTTTATGAGTTTTCTCAACAAATGAAATATTTACTACTTGCTCTTCCCTTATCCAATCTGTTTTCTATATAGAAACACAAGCTATGCTGATCGGACCTCAGGAATCAAAGAAAGTGAAACAAGGCAGTGCACCCTGTTAGCAGAGTTGTGGGCTAGTTGCTGCTCTAGGGCTTGCATGTGGCTAGGTTAGTTGCATTCTCTCCACACTCAAATCATAAGCAGCTCCTGAAGACCAATGCAGAGCAGTGAGCATGTGTCCTGGGTCCCCACTGTGCCAGCAGTTGAGCACCTCTCACTGTTCCACTATACTCAGTGCCTAAACATGAGAGCTGAGTCCAGCTCCAACCTCCACAACTGCCCAGACGAGTCTTCCTTTACCATTCTGGTATATATAGGACCATGGGACACACTCCCTCCCCCAAGGTCACTGCTCGATCACTGCCTGGACTTTTGAGCTCTGGCTACTTCAAGTGCCTATTAACATTCCCGAGTCATCCTCTTTTCCACATTATGCCCCAAAGAAATGAGCATTGACCCTCTGATGGCTCACCAAGATGGTGTGGAGAGATGAGAACTGACAGAAATATTATATAAGAGGGCAGAGAAAGCGGGGAACTGGACATAGACAACCAAAAGAGAAAATGTTATTGATGGTCAAATTGACAGTAATCATCGATCACTGCCTGGACTTTTGAGCTCTGGCTACTTCAAGTGCCTATTAACATTCCCGAGTCATCCTCTTTTCCACATTATGCCCCAAAGAAATGAGCATTGACCCTCTGATGGCTCACCAAGATGGTGTGGAGAGATGAGAACTGACAGAAATATTATATAAGAGGGCAGAGAAAGCGGGGAACTGGACATAGACAACCAAAAGAGAAAATGTTATTGATGGTCAAATTGACAGTAATCTGAGTGCCTGAAGGGGGATACAGTCAGTGGATTTAGAATTATGAAGACCTAGATAATTCAGTTCAGTTCAGTCACTCAGTCGTGTCCGACTCTTTGTGACCCCATGAATCGGAGCATGCCAGGCCTCCCTGTCCATCACCAACTCCCGGAGTTCACTCAGACTCAGGTCCATCGAGTCAGTGATGCCATCCAGCCATCTCATCCTCTGTCGTCCCCTTCTTCTCCTGCCCCCAATCCCTCCCAGCATCAGGGTCTTTTCCAATGAGTCAACTCTTCGCATGAGGTGGCCAAAGTACTGGAGCTTCAGCTTTAGCATCATTCCTTCCAAAGAAATCCCAGGGTTGATCTCCTTCAGAATGGATCCTTAGAAGGGCAGTATTCAATTAACAAGGAAATGCACACATACAAAACATGGTATTACCCAATGATATTGAGCAGATGAGATTTTACTCAACACAGGACAGAAATGCTTACCAATTATCAAACTCAGACTAAGACCATATCAGCATTGGATAATTTGGGGAAAAAATTCATAAAATACTTTCTGCTTATTATTTTATTAACTGCTGAATTTTCAGTTAAACTTTTTTCTTCATGTGCTAATTTTATTTTCTGACAACTTCTACTTCTCCTTGCCATTGTGTAAAGTATATCCTATATGGAATGTTTGGAGCAGTGTTATTCTCTGAAATGGCCTTTAGTTCTTTGAAGTATAAGCTCCAAGTCCATAAATGTGCAATACATAAGTACTAATAAGTGGAGGCCCTCTGTATTCACTGTTCTGAATGTTGGCTCTCAATACTGACAAATTGTTTGCATCCGCTGAGTCTCATCTTTACCTAGTCCCAAGGCCCCTAGCCCCAGACCAGCTGCTAGTAACGATGCTCCTCACACCAGTCCCACTTGTTAAAATAAGAATTAGCAATAGTGGAAATTAACAACATATTAACATTTATTGAAAGCTTACTTCTTGCTACAGCACTAAAAGAAAAGAATTGTTGAGAAAGTTTGTACTAGAGGAAAAGAAAAATCCATGACGAAAACAAATTATGCTTTATCATTTGGGTAGCATAGGTAAAGGAAAATTGATTATTGATTTATATCTATGCTTTATAGAAAGGATTTATCTATCTCATAGTTAAGATGTACCCAGACAGGAGAAGGCAAGGGGCATAGGAGTCACTATGACCGTTACTTGTCATAGCAATAGTTTCTTTCCAACTGACATAATCTACAGTATGATACAGAAAGTTTTTGATTGATTGTGAAATGGCAGTCTCCACTCTAGGCTGAGTTAAAACTAGCTGGGAGTATCAACTTGTAGAACATTCAAAATGAGTTTCCAGAAATCTGGGCACAGAGCATAGGAGACAGAACAACGGAAAAGCTAAAGACACAGTTACTCAGAGAGGGATACTGAACAGAGTAGAATGAAGGTGGAGAGACAAACCCAGGAGACACTGCATCAGGGAAAAGACACCCACTTTCACTTCACTGCCATAAACAGTTCCATTAATATTTTGACTAACCCAATAAAAGGCCTTGCAACCCTGGGCATTTCAGCTTCATCTCTGCCTTTCCCAGATTCCAATCACTTCAGTGCCTACATAAAGCTGTCCAATAAAACAAGTATTACTGCTAACTTCCTTTAACATATTGTACTTTTCAAGGTTGCCCAGCCATGGTTATGCTCTCATGCTGTCATTTCTCAAGTGAGTTACAGCTTTATTTTCCCTCTCCCTCCCTCTGTTTTTGTCACTCATATGCTGGGGCCTTCATGGTCTCGATACTCTCTGGGGAATAAGGCTGCTTTCCATCAGGTACAAAGAAATGGAACTCCACTTGAAAAAGCAACATAGCTTTTAGGTATTCATGAATCAAAAGAGCTAGTTATCCATAACTAACCTGGAAAAGCAAGCACAGATGTACAAATGTGATATCAAGGTGATTGGAAAAAAAAACTTCTAGAGGGGACACTTTTTGGTCTGACAGTTACTAGAAAAATTGCAGTATCAGAAAAAGGATCATGTATCCTGCTGCTGCTGCTAAGTTGCTTCAGTCGTGTCCAACTCTGTGTGACCCCATAGATGGCAGCCCACCAGGCTCCTCTGTCCCTGGGATTCTCCAGCCAAGAATACTGGAGTGGGTTGCCATTTCCTTCTCCAATGCATGAAAGTGAAAGTGAAGTTAGTCAGTCGTGTCTGACTCTTTATGACCCCATGGACTGCAGCCTATCAGGCTCCTCTGTCCATGGAATTTTCCAGGCAAGAGTACTGGAGTGGGGTGCCATCTCCTTCTCCATCATGTATCCTTCCACTGCTGCTAAGTCGCTTCAGTCGTGTCCAACTCTGTGCGACCTCATTGACGGCAGCCCACCAGGCTCCCCCGTCCCTGGGATTCTCCAGGCAAGAACACTGGAGTGGGTTGCCATTTCCTTCTCCAGTGCATGAAAGTGAAAAGTGAAAGTGAAGTTGCTCAGACGTGCCCAACCCTCAGCGACCCCATGGACTGCAGCCTTGCAGGCTCTTCCGTCCATCACTAATAATATGCAGGAGTGAGCCAGAGAGACTATTTGGATGAGGGCAGAGTAAACTGCTCAGAATCACTTTAATAAACAAGGCAGATGGCATTCACCAGCTCTTTGACCTTGGACAGGTCATTGTACCTCTCCGGGATTGTTTTATTATTGAGATATAGTTGCTTTACAATGTTGTATTAGTTTCTGCTGGACAGTGAAGTGAATCACAGTATGTATACATCTGTCCCCTCCCTCTTGGCGGTTCTTTAGTTCTTTGATTCCTGCTGTAAGGATGGTGTCATCTGCATATCTGAAGTTGTTATTTTCCCTGGCAATCTTGATTCCAGTTTGTGAGTCATCCAGCCCAACATTTCACATGATGTACTCAGCATATAAATTAAATAAACAGGGTGACAAAACACAGCCTTGTCATATTACTTTCCCAATTTTGAACCTGTAAGCTGTTCTATGTCCAGTTCTAACTGTTTCTTCGTGACCTGCACACTGGTTTCTCAGGAGGCAGGTAAGGTGGTCTGGTATTCCTATCTTTATAAGAATTTTCCACAGTTTGTTGTGATCCATACTGTCAAAGGCTTTAATGTAGTCAATGAAACAGAAGTAGATGCTTTTCTGGAAATTCCTTGCTTTCTCTATGATCCAATGAATGTTGGTAATTTGATCTCTGGTTCCTTTGCCTTTTCTAAACCCAACTTGTACATCTGGAAGGTCTCAGTTTATATGCTTCTGAAGCCTAGCTTGAAGGATTTTAAGCAGAAGCTTACTAGCATGTGAAATGAGTGCAATTGTACAGTAGTTTGAACATTCTTTGGCATTGCCCTTCTTTGGTATTGGAATGAAAACTGATTCTTCCAGTCCTGTGACCATTGCTGAGTTTTCCAAATTTGCTGACATACTGAGTGCAGCACTTTAATGGCATCATCTTTTAGGATTTGAAACAACTTAGCTGGAATTCCATCACCATCACTACTTTTGTTCATAGTAATGCTTCCTAAGGCCCTCTTGACTTCATACTCCAGGATGTCTGGCTCTAGGTGAGCGACCACATCATTGTGGTTACTCAGGTCATTAAGACCCTTTTTGTATAGTTCTTTTGCGTATTCTTGCCACTGCTTCTTAATCTCTTCTGCTTCTGTTAGGTATCCTTATCATTTCTGCCCTTTATTGTGCCTATCTTTGCAGGAAATGTTCCCTTGATATCTTCAATTTTCTTGAAGAGATAGTTCTTCAACACTCTGTCTACCAGATCTAATCCTTCGAATCTATTTGTCACCTCTGCTGTATAAGCATAAGGGATTTTATTTAGGTCATACATGAATGACCTAGTGGTCTTCCCTACTTTTTCAATTTAATCCTGAAGGAGCTGACGATCTGAGCAAGTCAACTCCAGGTCTTGTTTTGCTGACTATATAGAGATTCTCCATCTTCAGCTGCAAAGGAAAATACAATCAGATTTCAGTCTGACCATCTGATGACATCCATGTGTAGAGTTGTCTCTTGGGTTGTTGGTAAAAGATGTTTGCTGTGACCAGGATTTTCTCCTGGCAAAATTCTCTTAGCCTTTGCTCTGCTTCATTTTGGAAACCAAAGTCAAACTTGCCTGTTATTCTAGGTATCTTTTCGCTTCTTACTTTTGCATTCCAATCCCCTATGATGAAAAGAATATCTTTTTTTTGTTGTTCATTCTAGAAGGTATTGTATGTCTTCATAGAATTGTTCAACATCAGCTTCTTCAGCATCAGTAGTTAGGGCATAGACTTGGATTACCATGATGTTTAGCCTTGGAAACAAACAGAGATCATTCTGTTATTTTTCAGATTGTACTCAATTATTGCATTTCTGACTCTTTTGTTGACTATGAGGGCTACTCCATTTCTTCTAAGGTATTCTATGACCCATCACATATACAAAATGCCACTACTACCATTACTACACCAAAACCAAATAATCAGCTCTTCCTAATGGACAGAGGAAGATTCGAAGGCCTTGTATTAATTGTTGGCCAGGAGCCTCTGATTGGCTCCACTTGCCCTGCTTCTCTGCCTGGAGTAATCCTAATTAATGCCTTTAATGTATGTTGATATGACTCATTTTTATTTAATTTCTATCTGTATGTTCCTGAACCTGATTATAGGATATATTTGTTCTAGACATTTAGCTTCCTCTTGACTGATAATTTAATTAAGACTGCTGAATTTTTCACCTCCCTTTTTATATTCTAACCTTCAAATTTTTATTTTTTGAAAATCTCATTATAATAAGTCCTATATAAGCCTCTTTATTTTTGTTTGTGGAATGTTTAATTTATTTATTCATTCAGAAAGCAATTCTTGAGTGTCAATGATGTGTCAAACGTAAAGGGTACAGCTCGCATCTATGATCAAACAAATGTTGTTTGCTTTTTCTCTACCATTCCCTATTTTCTCTATCTCTGTCCCCCAAACTCCTAAGGATTTGAAAAAATACAGTTGCTCTCATAATTGAATACAGATACTTAACATGCATTTTTTGTTTTAGAAAACACAAGCTTCTTATGTTTCTTCCTTTAAAATGGATCACCAGAGCAGGTGTCCTCTAGTTCTTCTGATGGTTGTACATTCTGTTGGGGACTAACGCAAAAGCTGAGTTTGATTCCAGACTGCCGCATACCCACCATGTAATCCATTGTTGCCCATTCACTTCAGACCCTTAAAGCCCAGGCTTTTCAGTCTGCAAGAGAGCAAGAGCCATCATAAACTGGAAAATGCGTAAAAGGGTTTCTAAGATTTGGACCCAAAGCCTGAGGCAAAAAGCAGAAGAAGCTAAGGTTCCAATGGTGTGAGACACATTCACCCCAATCTGCTTCCTTGAGCCACAGTCTAAAATGCAAAGGGGACATCTGCCCCCTGTGGGAGATGAGGGGCCGTCTGGCTAAGATTTAGATCATACCTGAATGGTATAGTGGTTTTCCCTACTTTCTTCAATTTGAGTCTGAATTTGGTAATAAGGAGTTCATGATCTGAGCCACAGTCAGCTCCTGGTCTTGTTTTTGTTTACTGTATAGAGCTTCTCCATCTTTGGCTGCAAAGAAGATAATCAATCTGATTTCAGTGTTGGCCATCTGATGATGTCCATGTGTAGAGTCTTCTCTTGTGTTGTTGGAAGAGGGTTTTTGCTATGACCAGTGTGTTTTCTTGACAAAACTCTACTAGTCTTCGCCCTGCTTCATTCCTCATTCCAAGGCCAAATTTGCCTGTTACTCCAGGTGTTTCTTGACTTCCTACTTTTGCATTCCAGTCCCCTGTAATGAAAAGGACATCTTTTGGGGTGTTAGTTCTAAAAAGTCTTGTAGGTTCCATGTGTAGAGTCTTCTCTTGTGTTGTTGGAAGAGGGTGTTTGCTATGACCAGTGCATTTTCTTGGCAAAACTCTGTGTCTTTGGCCTGCTTCATTCCGCATTCCAAGGCCAAATTTGCCTGTTATTCCAGGTGTTTCTTGACTTCCTACTTTGCCTTCCAGTCCCCTATAACGAAAAGGACTTTGGGTGTTAGTTCTAAAAGATCCTGTAGGTCTTCATAAAACCGTTCAACTTCAGTTTCTTCAGCATTACTGGTTGGGGCATAGACTTGGATAACTGTGATATTGAATGGTTTGCCTTGGAGACGAACAGAGATCATTCTGTCGTTTTTGAGATTGCATCCAATACTGCATTTTGGAGTCTTTTGTTGACCATGATGGCTACTCCATTTATTCTGAGGGATTCCTGCCCACAGTAGTAGATATAATGGTCATCTGAGTTAAATTCACCCATTCCAGTCCATTTTAGTTCGCTGATTCCTAGAATGTCGATGTTCACCCTTGCCATCTCTTGTTTGACCACTTCCAATTTGCCTTGATTCATGGACCTGACATTCCAGGTTCCTATGCAATATTGTTCTTTACAGCATTGGATCTTGCTTCTATCACCAGTCACATCCACAACTGGGTATTGATTTTGCTTTGGCTCCATCCCTTCATTCTTTCTGGAGTTATTTCTCCACTGATCTCCAGTAGCATATTGGGCACCTAATGACCTGAGGAGTTCATCTTTCAGTGTCCTATCTTTTCATACTGTTCATGGGATTCTCAAGGCAAGAATACTGAAGTGGCTTTCCATTCCCTTCTCCAGTGGACCACATTCTGTCAGACCTCTCCACCATGACCTGCCTGTCTTGGGTTGCCCCGCAGGCATGGCTTGGTTTCATTGAGTTAGACAATGTTAGCTGGAGGTACATGCTCCCTGATTTCAAATCATACTACAAAGCTGTAGTAACCAAAGCAGATGAAGATGAAGATGAAGTGGATTAAGAGGTACAAACCTCCAGTTATAAAATATATAGCCACTAAGATGTGAAATGAGGAGGGCATAGCAACCCTCTCCAGTATCCTTTCCTGGAGAATCCCAGGACAGAGGAGCCTGGCAGGCCAAAGTCCACAGACAGGGTCACAAAGAGTCAGACATGACTGAAGTGACTTAGAATGCATGCAACGATGTAAAATACAGCATAAGGAATATGGCCAATAATATTGCAATAACTTTGTATGGGGACAGATAATTACTAGACTTTTGTGGTGATTATTTCATATTAATAATATATAAAGGTCAATTCAGTATATAGTATACCTGAAAATAACATAATATTGTATATCAACTATATTTCAATAAAAAGTATGAGTATATCAAATAATAATAAAAAAAAGAACTATGGTTCAGTTCAACTCAGTCACTCAGTCATGTCTGACTCTTTGTGACCCCATGGAATGCAGCATGCCAGGCTTCCCTGTCCATCACCAACTCCTTAAGCTTGCTCAAATTCACATCCATCGAGTCAGTGATGCCTTCCAACCACCTCATCTTCTTTAGTTCCCTTCTCTTCCTGCCTTCAATCTTTCCCAGTATCAGGGTCTTTTTAAATAAGTCAGTTCTTTGCATCAGGTGACCAAAGTACTGGAGCTTCAGTTTCAGCATAAGTCCTTCCAATGAATATTCAGCACTGATTTCTTTAGGATTGACTGGTTGGATCTCCTTGCAGTCCAGGGGACTCTCATGAATCTTCTCCAACATCACAGTTCAAAAGCATAAATTCTTTGGTGCTCAGCTTTCTTCATGATCCAACTCTCACATCCATACTTGACTCCTGGAAAAGTCATAGCTTTGGCTAGACAGACCTTTGTCAGTAAAGTAATGTCTCTGCTTTTAAATATGCTGTCTAGGTTGGTCATAACTTTTCTTCCAAGGAGCAAGTGTCTTCTTAAGTTTGTGGCTGTAGTCACCATCAGCAGTGATATTGGAGCCCAAGAAAATAAAGTCTGTTTCCATTGTTTCCCCATCTATTTTCCATGAAGTGATCGGACCTGATACTTGATCTTAGTTTTTTGAATGTTTTAAGTCAGCTTTTCACTCTCCTTTTTCACTTTCATCAAGAGGCTCTTTGGTTTCTCTTTACTTTCTGACCTAAGGGTGATGTCATCTGCATATCTGAGGTTATTGATGTTTCTCCCGTCAATCTTGATTCCAGGTTATGCTTCATCAATGAAATGGAATGCAGAGCTGAGAAACAAACCTACACTTACAGTCAACTAATCTATGACAAAGGAGACAAGAATATACAATAGGAAAAAGACAGCCTTTTCAATAAATGGTTCTGGGAAAACTGAAGCTATACGATAAAGAATCAAGCTAGTCTACTTTCTTATACCATTTATTAAAATAAACTCAAAATGGATTAAAGACTTATATAACAATAATAATCCTAGAAAAAAACTTAGGCAGTAAGCTCTTTGACACTGGTCTTGGCAATATTTTCTTGGATCTATCTTCCTGGGTAGTTGTGATTTTTTAAATAATAAAATAGATTAAAATATAACATTATAAAAAGTCTTGACAGAAAAACAGCAAAATTCTGTAAAGCAATTATCCTTCAATCAAAAATAAATTAATTAAAAAATAGATATAACATTATAAAAATGGATGAAAAATTTTAAAGCCAACAGCTAAAATTAAAACTATTCATAGTCAAATAATTTAAAGAATAACTCTTGACTAAGAAATGACTTTTTGATGTATTTATATAGCTAAAAGGTGGTTTGCATTTGTCTGCACTGTGAATGTAGGATATTCTGATTGATAGAATCTCTTGTGGAGCTCCTGGCTGAGAGCTTCTGTATCATCTCCCTTCACCTCATGCAAAAGGTTCATGCCTACAGAAAAAGGGTACATTCATACATTCAGATGGCACAACCAACCGCAAACAAATAATCAAACACCAATAATCAACCTCAGCATTCTTCAGGCCAGTAATCAACTTATGGAAAACTCAAATCCCCTTTCCTACTACAACTCTTTCCATCTTCTTAGAAAGTCAAAAACTGTTAACTGACCTTATTAGGCATTGAAACAAGTTCAACTGATCACTGGTTGCATACTGTCACAATCCATAGCCAAGGCAAGCACTGGAACTGAAAAGTCTTACTAAGACCTAGAAAACGCTACAAAATCTGAACTGAACAAAGTCCCTCTCTCCCCTCATTTCTTGTTAATCCTTCCCTCTTGCTCTGTTCCCATTAAACTTCCTTTCTTGCTTATCTTCTCACACATCAGACACTCTTGTCTCAACATCTCCTGGTGTTTTCTCTGCTTGGAATTCCCTTTTGAGATATCCTCTTGGCTAGACTTTCTCCTTTAAATCTGGCTCAAATGCCACCTTAGCATCACCATCCCCTCCACTAGCACTCCTGAGCCTTTACCTTAATCTGTTTTTACTTAATACTTACCGGCTTCTCAAATACTATATAGTTTGGCTGTTACGTTTATATAGCCCAATATACCCCAATTCCCCCATCCCCCTCACATATTTTATAATGTAATTTTCACAAGGGCAAGAGTTTCATCTGTTTTTTTCCCTAATGTATTCTAAGCGTCTAGAAGAGTGACACACAATAAATACTCAGTAAAGAGTGTCTGACATGATAAATACTCAGTTAATTCAATGTTGCTGAAAAAATGAATGAAGACATTAACATCATTCAGCAGATCGGTCCCTTTACTATGCAGTGCAAGAGCAAGTCAAGGTAAAGGTGATACAGCCCTGGGTCCAGAGCTGCCAAGCACTGCAGAGATGATATACAGAGTAGCGGAAGTGAACCGGGTCAAAAAGCTAGTGTAGCAGAACTTTCTGGAGATTTGTGTAATATTTTTTAGAATAAGTCTAAGATAGGTGGTGCTTGTCTACTGTTGTCTGAAGGATTTTACAGTTTTTAAATCCAGAATATCACTAGCCTACCTTCTAGTCTAGTCACCCCATCCTACACAAACACTGCCTCTGGCTTAAAGAGCTTTCAGTCATTCTCTGAGTATAATCCTTCATTTTCCATTTCTCCAGGAAGTAATAATGCCTTCTCTGAAGAACAGAGGACCTTGAGGGTAAATCTAAATAACCCGCTAACTTGATAGTTGGTTCCATTCATTCTCACCAGCACTTCCGACCTCAGAGGACACCACTCTGATATTAGCCAGAGGACCTGCGACATTTATATTCCGTTGATGAGGTCGGGAAACAGTCTTAACTGCTCTTTTCCATTCTCCCAGAATTATTCTGGGACATATCTAGAATGTCTCCCTTTGTAGTGACTTATCTGTGATGGATATCTGCCTCCCTCTCT
Source organism: Aepyceros melampus (assembly GCA_006408695.1). Classification (NCBI taxonomy): domain Eukaryota; kingdom Metazoa; phylum Chordata; class Mammalia; order Artiodactyla; family Bovidae; genus Aepyceros; species Aepyceros melampus. The sequence goes on along the minus strand of SJXQ01009635.1, from coordinate 137,422 downwards.
TGTTTACACACAAGGGAGAAGAATAGATCTGTGTTGTCACCTTTCCCTTACATCACTCATAGGTTCATGACTTGGATTCAACTGGTAATCAAAAACAATTTGCTTGAATGCTAAATTTTCTTGGCAACTGAGCATAATGAAGTATTCTGTACATGAAAATATAAAACAAAAGGGAAGACTAATGTTTTCTAAGCAAATACAGTGTGTTATATACTTTATAGCTGTTACTTTATTTCAACTTTACAAGGAATTTTCACAGGAAATGAAGCATATTTTACCCGATCAGTTAATGAGATTATAAGGTCCTTGGAATCGGTGACCATGATGATCTTGCTCATCACTCATCACTGTATCCATATATCAAAGAGGTCTGTCTCTTAACAGGTGCTCAGTAAATAGTTTTGAACAAATGAATGAATAAAATTATATTGTGGCAGTTTCTCTTAGCTACAAATCTGGCCCAAACTCCAGTTATTATATCCTACTTCAGTAGCTGCATTTTACTTATAAAGCTGAGCTTCACAAGATGGTGAGTATGTTCTTTTCACAACCCAAGACCATTTCTTAAAATAAACACAGTGATCACAAGAAACTCAGATAATATAGAGGAATATAAGGCTGTCTCAATGGTATTTAATTTGATTCTGACATAGAATCTTTAGTAAAACATCCATTATTTCAAATACTATATTGGCCTGTTTTGGGACGGCTCATTGAAGTGGCGTAGGATGAAATAAAATTTCATACAACAAAGTATTTTCATAATATATCATGTTCTTAAAACACGAGCTTTCTTCAAGACACCTTCTGTCAAGTTATAAGTCCTGGAAACAGCAAAGAAGTTTATGGATTCATTTTCATTCCCCAGCACTCCATTAGGTGTGAATTAGACAACAAATTTGAATCTGTTTCTCAGCTTGAATCTTTTTGTAAGATGTTATTGACACAGAGTTAAAAAGCTAGGAAAGACTAATTTATTATAGTTTTCTTGACTATTTATGGATGATCATTTTTCCACTCCTTCACTATTTTTAGCTATCATAAATATTTTATTGGTCATATTTATTATGGTCAATAGACTGGTCATAGACTCACTCAGAGATGACTTAAAACCAGAAAAATAATTTTAACTTCAATTTCATTATTTAATTACTGAAATTAACTGATGCCACTTCACAACTTTAAAAATTTTTATAGTAAAATAATGAAAAAAATAATAAAATCCAATAAACATTATTTTGTAGCAAACATACCAGACCCTTGTTCTCATAAAATCCTATGAATAAAATTTTAAGGGTATTTTGCTTACATAGAATTAATTCAACCAGAAAAAAACCCATGAAAGATGACATTATTGCACTGAGCTAGGAAAAAGTACTGTGTGGACTAACTTTTAAAAACAGTTGTGAATTGCTATTAAAATAAAGCTGAACTATTCAGAAAATTATTGCTGCTGCTGCTGCTGCTAAGTCGCTTCAGTCGTGTCCAACTCTGTGCAACCCCAGAGACAGCAGCCCACCAGGCTCCCCTGTCCCTGGGATTCTCCAGGCAAGAACACTGGAGTGGGTTGCCATTGCCTTCTCCAATGCATGAAAGTGAAAAGTGAAAGTGAAGTTGCTCAGTCGTGTCCAACTCCTAGCGACCCCATGGACTGCAGCCCACCAGGCTCCCCCATCCATGGGATTTTCCAGGCAAGAGTACTGGAGTGGGGTGCCATTGCCTTCTCCCAAAATTATTGCTAGTATCAACAATCACATAAATAGATGATTAATGGGCATTTTTCTCTTGATTTTTCTTTTCTGACATTTTCCATTTTATGAACTTTCTTTTCCAGATAAATTTTAGAACCAGGGTACATAAGGAATCCCAATGGGATGTTTATTATAATTATTACATTGAATTTATAAATTCACTCAAAAAGTATTTGATGTTTTTACAGTATTGAATAGGGCTTCCCTGATGGCTTAGACAGTAAAGAATCTGCCTGCAATGCAGGAGACATGGGTTCAATCTCTGGGTCAAGGAGATCCCCTGGAGAAGGAAATGGCACCCACTCCAGTATTCCTGCCTGGGAAATCCCATGGACAGAGGAGCCTGACAGGCTGTAGTTCATGGAGTTGCAAGAGTTGTAAACATCAAAGTATTTGAGGCTTTTACAATATTGAATAATCTGTATCAGTGAAGTGAGTGAAATGTCTGACTCTTTGCGACCCCATGGACTGTAGTCCGCCAGGGTACCCTATCCACGGAATTCTTCAGGCAAAACTATTCGAGTAGGTTGCCCTTTCCTTCTCCAGGGTATCTTCCCAGTCCAGGGGTTGAACCCATGTCTCCTGCATTGTAGGCAGATTTTTTACTGTCTGAGCCACCAGGGAAGCCCATCTCTATCAGGTCCATGTTATACTTCTCTGTTTTCAGTACTTTCTGTATCTTTCAGTACAAGTTTATATTCTTCGGAAAGTAGGTACCTTGAACATTTTTTGTTGAATATATTTGTAGGTATATAAAAAGTTTGGTGTTTTAGTGAAAGGGCTCTTCCTGCAAATACATAGAGATATAAGACACTGAGCAAATTGCATTTGAACTCTAATGTTCTTAGACCTGATTATCAATGTGACTCATCAGGTCAAGTCACAATCCAGGAGTAGTTTCTCAAGCTCATCATTTTAACTGCATTAGGACACGATGATCCCAAGAAAATAGTCAAGGACTTCCTGATCAGAAACATATGTGCAATCTAATAATGTTTATATTCATCTTGAAACAAACAGTTGTGAGACAGAGAAATGAGAAATAACCTGAGATAACTCATAGAATATCCAATTACACAGAGTCCATTGTAATGCACTAGTTTTCAGAGCCAAGGCAAAAGGATGGAAGGACAGCTTTACTCCAGCAATAGCTGCCAAAAATTTTATGAGGTACATGCAGAGATAGCAGCTTTGAAATTACAGTTTTATTCACCTCCCCAAATCCTGTGCTAAATACCTGTGGACTGGGGAGTTTCATAATTGCAAATGATAAACTGCAATTGTAATCTCAAGAGGATTACTAAAGAAATAAATAGATGACTTTTATTAAAAATAAGGTTTATGGATTGGGAACTTAATTGTGTTTGTTAAAGAAACCTATTTGCTAAGCTTTCATAGACACAGAATCATTTGCCAGACATTTTTTCTCCATACGCTGTATGTTTCTGTTTCTTTCTCATTTAGATTTACAAGTCACATCTTCCACCTATTGAGCTCACTGAGCAGCCCAGTCTTCTCCAGCTCTTGTGAGATGAAGCAAGCACTTCATAGAGCTCTAAGAATAGTTTGTCCTATTTAAGAAACACCAGATGGGACAGTTAATACCATGCCTTGCCTCGTCTGTACTGTTAATGTGGCACAACTTTTACTTTCTATCGAAACCAGAAAAGTCTTTTCTGTTACACAAAAAGTGAGAAGCATCTTTAGATTTTCATCTTTTAACAGTTGCATCATGTCCTGAGCCCTTAACCAGGATCAGTTCCTAAAACAATATCATCAGGATTGGTAATTATTAAATGAGAAAAATTTTAAGCAGGGGTTTGGATAATGGTGTTGGGCTGGTATCGACATTTCAGTGCTAAGTTATCTGTCAACTCTAAAAGAAGGGGAATTTGTGTGTGTGCTCAGTCATGTCCTCTTCTTTGCAACCCCAAGGACTGTAGCCCACCAGGCTCCTCTGTCCTTGGGATTCCCCAGGCAAGAATACTGGAGCAGGTTACCATTTCCTTCTCCAGGGGATCTTCCTGACTGAGGGATGGAACCCATGTCTCTCGAGTCTTCTACATTGGCAGTCAGGTTTTTACTACGAACACCACCTGGGAAGCCCCAAAAAAAGGGAAAAGTGACATGAAACTAATCTATTAACAGAAGCAGAAATGCTGAGTTTTCTGAACGCAGCTACCCTTTAGAAGGAAAAATGAAAAATCTAACCAATAATTGTTGATTACTCTCAAAATACCAGTTTCCCCTTTTTCTGAATGTATAAATCATAAATTTTCGTTCAACTTCTACCAGTGCTTGAGGAAGATATGATCAAAGTTTACTTTCACTGGAGACACATGTGCTGAGGGAGGATGTATTGAAAATATATAAATGGCTATGTTAGAGAACCTTGAATAGAGAGTATGTTAAACCAGAAGTCCAGTTCTATGTGTTTCTGCACCAGAGTTGATTAAAAGACAGATGGAATTAATAAAAGAAAGTGCTGAGGAATAAAAGCCTTTAATTTAGATTTTCCCTAAGAAATCCTGATATTTCCAGTTGAACTTAATGTTTTATCTGGCCATCTCCAAGTCAGCTACCACTGTCACATATACCATTTATTGATGTTTCCCTGGGGAGAAATTGTTCCCCTGCATCAGTCATTTGCACAACCAGCATTTTATAATCAAGAGGATAATCATCAAACTACAAGGAAATCAAATGTTATTCTTTATCAGGAAAATTTTGAAGAGTTCCCTATTACAGTCTTCTGTATACCTAACAAGGGCAAGGTATCAGTTACCAAGATTTAGTAAAGCTCTCCTCCAGAAACCAGAGTTGATTTCATATGCCCCATCTGTAAAATGAAAATAAATTTTAGACCTACTCCACTCAGAATACAGCAGTTGGCCAGCCTCTTAAATGTGCTTATTAATGGAACAAATGTACCACAAATTTCTTCTACTAAGGCCATTTTCTGAAATCAAAGGTGTTGAGGAATCAAATAAGTAAAGGAATATAGTATTTCAGACTTCCCTCTGAAGTTATTTGAAGTGAAAGAGACTAGTTTAATTCACAGTTTGGTTCTTCTTCATAGAAATGCTGATTAGAATGAAATTACAAGAGACCATGGACCATATGGAGACAAAAGACATCTTAAACCATGAATCCTTTGTAAATTAAATGAGGAAGCCCCTGTACCACCAAATTCAATTATAATCCCAAAGGCGTTATCTTCAGGCAAAACTGCCATTCTTGATGTTATTTTTATTCTAGGTGATGGGTTTTAGAAATAATATTTTGTAAAATTTGATTTCTTTTGTCATCTATTAACTCTTCATGTGTAGGTATAAGACATGGAGTATACTGTGCTAACAGCTAAAATTTAAAGGAGGTCAGATATCACACAGATGGTGAAATATATTAGTCAGGACAAAATAGCCTATGCTGTGATAACAATACCCCTAAAACATGGGTAGCTTAACATAGCAGAGATTTATTTGTTGTCTACATCACACACTTGTGTGCTGAAAGGCTCTCCTCTAAATTGCAGCTCAGAATTCTTCTATCTTGAGACGCTGATATTTTCAAAACACATGAACTTTTCACTCACAATGGAAAGGGAAGAAAGAAACAGGATGAGGAACAAAGATTATCTTTTCAAAAAAACTTTTATTGAAGTATAGTTGATTTACAAAGTTGTGCTAATTTCTTCTGCACAGCAAAGTGATTCAGCATTACATATATAAGTATATATATATATATATATATTCTTTTCATATTCTTTTCCATTATGGTTTATCATAGGATATTGAATATAATTCCCTGTGATGTACCTTGTTGCTTATCCATCTTGTACATTCTAGTTTGCATCTGCTAATCCCAAACTCCCAATCCTTCCCTTCCCCACACCCCTCTCCCTTGGCAACCATAAGTCTGATCTCTGTGTCTACGAATCTCTCTCTGTTTCATATTTGTGTCACATTTTAGATTCCAATGTAAGTGATACCATACAGTATTTGTCTTTCTCATTCTGACTTAACTTCACTCAGTGTGGCAATCTCTAGGTCCGCCCATGTTGCTGTAAATGGTATTATTTCATTCTTTTCTAGGGCTGAGCAACATTCCATTGTATACATACACACCCTGTTTATTCATTCATCTGTCAATGGACATTTAGGTTGTTTCCATGTCTTGGCTGTTGTAAGTAGTACTATTGTGAATATAGCAGTGCATGTATCTTTGCAATTTAGCATTTCTTCTGGGTATGTACCCAGGAATGGGATTGCTGGATCATATGGCAGCTCTATTTTAAGTATTTTGAGGAACCTCCATACTGTTTTCCATAGTGTCTGCACTAATTTACATGTCCACTAACAGTGTAAGAGGGTTCCCTATTTTCTCCACACCCTCTCCAACATTATTTGTAAACTTTTTTAATGGTGGTCATTCTGATTGGTGTAAAGGCGTACCTCATTGTAGTTTTGATTCGCACTTCTCTAATAATTACCACTGATAGCATCTTTCCATATTGGCCTTCTGTATGTCTTCTTTGGAGAAATGTGTATTTAGGCCTTCTTCCCATTTCTTTTTCTTTTTTCTTTTCTTTTATTTTTAAATTTATTTATTTTAATTGGAGGCTAATTACTTTACAATATTGTATTGGTTTTGCCATACATCAACATGAATCCACCACGGGTGTACACGTGTTCCCAATCCTGAACCCCCTCTCACCTCCCTCCCCATACCATCCTTCTGGGTCATCCCAGTGCACCAGCCCCAAGCATCCTGTATCCTGCATCAAACCTAGACTGGCAATTTGTTTCTTATATGATGTTATACATGTTTCAATGCCATTCTCCCAAATCATCCCATCCTCTCCCTCTCTCACAGTTTTGGTTGTTTGTTTTTATGTTATTGAGTTGTATGGGCTATTTCTATATTTTGGAAATTAATATTTCCAAATTGTCAGTTGCATCATTTACAAATATTTTATCCCAGTCTGTAGGTTGTCTTTTCATTATGTTTATGGATTCATCTGCTGTGCAAGATTTTGTAAGTTTGGTAAGGTCCCATTTGTTTATTTTTGCTTTTGTTTCTATTGCCTTGGGAGAATGATCTAAGAAAATATTATTATGATTTTATGTCAGAAACTGTTTTGTCATGTTCTTTTCTAGTTTATGTTGCCATGTCTTACACCTAAGTCATGAGGCATTTTGAGTTTATTTTTGTGTACTATATGAGAGCATGTTCTAATTTCATTGATTTACATGTGGCTGTTCAACTTTTCCAACACCAGTCGCTGAAGAGACTGTCATTTCCTCATTATATGTACTTGCCTCCATTGATGAAGATTAATTGTCCATAGGCATGTGACTTTATTTCTGGGCTCTCTGTTCTGTTCCATTGATCCATATGTCTGTTCAAGGAACAAAAATCCTTAACTGATTCAGGCAGAAGACACACAAATGACCTCTACTCCCAGTGCATTGCCCAGAACATAGTCTCATAGGAGAAAGCCTGAGAAATGCAGTTTTCTTGATGCCCAGAAAAAAAGAAAGTAAACACAAATCACTGTTTCTACCTCAAGAGACATGGTCTTTGGAGTCAAAAAACTGAGGGATTGGTTCCTATAGCACTTGGGACAAGTTGCCTAACTTTCTTCACCTTACTTTCACCATCAGTCACATAGCAATAGGAAAACTCCTTGCAAGACAGTTGTGATGGATGATTAAATCACTTATCTGCCTAGATTATCTAATTTAATGCTCAACATATGACAGCCATTGTTACTATTATTTAAATTAGCTCCTGGTTTTTGTAATTGGTCCTAAGATTCGAGCAGATCTCAAATGCAGCTCCATCGTATCATAAGACTGTTCTGGTCTGTAAAATCATCCTGTGTAGATCTGAGCTAGTAAACTTTCAAGCTTACTTCACCAGATGAAGCTCTTCACACAAATATCCACCTTTCATTGACTACAGCCCTGTCTTCTCTGCTTATTAATGAATGTGTGTGTGTGTGTGTGTGTGTGTGTTAGTCACTCAGTCATGTCTGATTCTTTATGACCCCCATGGACTGTAACCCTCTGGCCTCCCCTGTCCATGAGATTCTCCAGGAAAGAATACTGGAGTGGGTTGCATTTACAATTCTCCAACCTGGAAAATTTCTGAAGATTTAACCTATTGTTAGCCTCTGGAGTTCTGTCATTTGCTTTTTTATTCCCTTATTTGTATCTTTCCTTTTTTTCTTATTTTGTTGTTGGAACAACAGATTGAAACCCTTAGAGATAACATTGTTAATCAAATGCCTCTTTCTTATTGAAGGTTTATTATGTTTTCAGAAACTAGTCGAGAAAAAAAATTCAGAACCCCTGAATGTCTTAATAAGCAATTGGACCTAAATGACTGCATTTTAATTTCTTCCCTTTCTAACTTTGCCTTCCTTCATTAAAGCGCTCTAAATGAGCTCTAAATGCAAGTAAATGAACATGCTTTCCACATTAAGCAGTTTAGATGCAGACACAGAAAAGACATGTCTATCTTCCCTCTTTCTAACTCCTTATTTCGAAACAACTAAATAAGAGTCGTAAAAAAAACATGGATAAGAGCTCTGGCATTGCTTTTCCTCATTATGCCTTTAAGATTCGATTCAAACTACAGAGATCCATCAGCACAATCTTTCAGGTGGTAAGAGAGACAGCAGCTACTGCCTAACTAGGAAACGAACATTATTCCTGGAGTATGTGCCATCCTGCAGAGCTTGGATTAACTCAAGATGGATACCTTTTCTCCGACACTTTGTTACAAATCACTTCTGGTAGTACCAAAGGTACTGCAAAGAAGCATTCGGCACCCACAAGGAGTTATTTAAGATGAAATATGAAGCATTCTGATTGCTTCTGGAATATCTTTTCTGTTTCTTAACGAATTTTTTAAAAGGAAGTAGCAGCTTTTCTCTTATTAGCATTCCTGAAATGTGCATGTGCATATATCAACCATGGTCAAGATGAAACTGTTGAAATATTACCTTAATAAATAGAAATCTATTCACTAGACATAGTTCTTCTTATACATTTAGTATAAGTTTTAGTATTGTTTTGTCACCACTCTGAAAATTCTGACTCTAGCATGTTTGACTTCCACAGTGCATCCTGGGGTCCTCCAGTACTTGGTAGAGCACCAAACTGCCAGCTACTGAGACTCCACAGCATCCCTCTCTGCCCACCCCCACCCCCCACCGCCTAGGTCCTCACTCATGCACATACACACACTTGCACAAGTATACACACACACACACACACACGTGCACGCGCGCGCGCACACACACACACACACACACACACCCCTAGGAATAACAGTTCAAAAAACTCTACATACCATCTGACAATTGCCTAGTACTTCAGGGCAGTGAAGCCAACAAAAATAACTCAAGGACCTGGTTTCCTGTAGAGCAAGGGCAATGAAATTATATCCAAATTCTCCTACAAATCCACTATCTATAGCTTCTCCAATTCCTGAAATCATCCTGCACCTTAAATTTTGCCTTTATGTAAGGTAACTGCTGAATCCCTAGGAGCTGCTCCTTATTATCATAACTGATTTCAGAACATCTAAGCAAAGAGGCAAAAAAACCTCTCATGATTCCTGATCTCCCTATTAAGGGACTGTGAGGTGACAGTTCTCCAGAAATTTTTGAATCTTCTCCTCTCTACTGTTTCTCTCCTTTAGAGCCTCTTTATACTCATGTGAACACTAAGAAAGAAACAAAAAACAGGAATCCTTTAACTTTACTGTGTGTTAAGAAAGCACTTTGAGAATGAATTTAAATCCTGAGTAGATTTTGTAATGCCAGCTGCCTCTTGCTCCTCCGAGCATGGAAAGTTTACATCTAGTTCTGACCACATGCAAACTGCTTCTGTCATTTGCCTGTAAATAGTGTTCTATTATGATCAGATTGAGAAGGAAATGACAACACACTCCAGTATTCTTGCCTGAAGAATCCCATGGATAGAAGAACCTGGCGGGCTACAGAGTCAGACACGACTGAGTGACTGAGCATACAATCAGATCCTGAAACTCAAGATAATAAGCATAACAAGCAAGAGCTACCTTCACCATGTAGCTATTTTTTTTATGGCCCGGAAAAGAAAGAGGTCTATTTAGCTGTGTGAGACAACTCATTTCTCTCTGAATCTTAGTTCCTTATCCACAAAATGAGATAGCCCTAACTATTTTTCAGAGTAGATTAGGTATAAATTAATGGTTTTCTGTATTATATTCTGCTACCTTGTTTCCAGGATAAAGTGAAAATAGTAATGAATAAAGGAGGGGAGTGTTAATGAAGTTCATTCCAGATATAAGGTAGAGACAATTACTGGACAAAAGTACACGAGAAGAACTCCATGAGTTACAACAATTGACAGGCTCCATGTGTTGGCCAGGGATGACCCAACACATGGAACATGAAGAAAAACCATGGAACCTAAATGCCCAAATGCACCTCTTGCATCAAGCTGTCCCTGGTACCTCAATTGAGGTCTGGGGTATTTTAAATATTCAAGAAATCCTGAGCAAGATAAGTTAGATAGAAATGCCTTGGCTTTAGTAAGCTTATCAGAATATCAGACCCTTTCAGAACTCATGAACTGGTTCCAGGAGACTTTACAGTAGAGAAAGCAGGACCCCTGCCCCAGAGGAAATGTGTAGCTCCTAAAGGAACTAATGACAGGGATGTGGTTTTGGTGGGAAGAAGAAATAGGATAAGTTACAGGAAAACTCGATGTAAAGGAGGGAACAGATCACAAAGATACACAACAAAATTCAGATACTGCTAACAGAGGAGAAGGACAGGACCTCCAGAGAGATACAGAGCCATCAGTCTACTGGCCTAAGATTCCTAAATGCAAGACCTTATAAGGACACAAATGATGCTAAAATCTGTTGTTGTTCATTCACTCAGTCGTGTTCAGCTCTTTGTGACCCCATGGACTGCAGCACACTAGGCTTCCCTTTCTTTCACTGTTTCCTGCAGTTTGCTCAGATTCATGTTTATTGAGTCAGTGATGCTGATGCTATCCAACCATCTCATTCTCTGCTGCTCTCTTCTTCTTTTGCCTTCAATCTTTCCCAGCATCAGGATCTTTTCCAATGAATTGGTTCTTCACATCAGGTAGCCAAAGTATTGGAGCTTCAGCATCAGCATCAATCCTTCCAGTGAATATTTAGGGTTGATTTTCTTTAGGATTGACGGCTTGATCTCCTTGCAATCCAAAGGACTCTCAAGAGTCTTCTCCAACATTACAATTCAAAAGTATCAATTCTTTGGCACTCAGTCTTTATGATCCAGCTATCATATCCAATCATGACTACTGGAAAAACCATAACTTTGACTATACAAGGCTTTGTTGGCAAAGTGATGTCTCTACTTTTTTAATACACTGTCTAGGTTCTGACAGGCTCCTCTGTCCATGGAATTATCTAAGCATGAATACTGGAGTGGGTAGCCATTCCCTTCTTCAGGGGATCTTCCTGATCCAGGGATCAAACCTGGATCTCCTGATTTCAGACAGATGCTTTACCATCTAAGCCAGTAGAGAAGCCCCCTAAAATCTGCATGAGGCCTAAATGTACAGTTGGTGGTTCAATGGCCTTAGTTATAACAGAGTACTTCAAACTCAGGGAGTTAAATAGGTAATTGCCACCTCTTCACCTAAGGCTTCCTCTATTAGAGAAAACTTGAGCTTGAAAGTACCTCCCTATGTCACCAGTTATTTTCACCCTCTTTTTTCATTCAACACCTCATCACCTTCTGTGATTCTATAAGGATTTGGGGGCTAGATTTCTGAAAATCAAAGCCCGTCTCAGTTGTAGCCTTATCCTTTCATAGCAAAAGGTCAATTGCAGAGAATTAATGTTTAAAACCAATGCTCTGAACATACCAGAATGAGGAGCGAAAGGAAAATCATTCCTCAACCAGTCTGTTTTGGATCTTTCTATATCTGAAATAGCAGTTAAGTGCTTTCAGCCAAGATTGTTTTTTAGTTCTTTCATGCACATGGGAAATTGCCCCATGTTGCAAAGCCTCAGGTAAACAGACTCTCAGTGGATTAGAGCAATTCTATCCATAATCAAGACAGCCTCACAGAACTCATCTGAGTTCTGGACTCACTGTAGGTCTAATAATAAATACAGACAGTAGCTAGTTTTTGTGATGTGTGTTAGTCTCTCAGTTGTGTCCAACTCTTTGCAACCTCATGGACTGTAACCTGCCGGCTCCTCTGTCTGTGGGTTTCTCCCGGCAAGAATATTGGAGTGGGTTGCCATTTCTTTCTACAGAGGATCCTCCTAGCCCAGGAATCAAACACAGGTCTCCTGCATTGTAGGCAGATTCTTTACCATTTGAGTTAGCTGGGAAGCCCCTTAGTGGGGCACTTATTATATGTTAAGAGATCTTCTAAATGCTTTATATTTACTGATTTAATCCTCATTTAAGACCTAACTAAAGACCGCTAGAGTAGCACTATTCATAACTTCAGATAAAAACCGAGACACGGATACTTCAAACCTGCCCAAGAACACAGAACTAGTATATGGTAAAGCTGTGATCTGAAAAGAGGCAGACTGACCCCAAAGCTATACTCCCTTGCTGCTGTACCTCCCATGGCTTCCACCTGCTGCTAAGTTGCCTTTAAATGACTTAGAAGGGACTTCTTTGGCCAAAAAAGCTCCAGTGAAAGCTGGAGCTAATGTTGAATATCCTTGGGTACCATTTTCCAAAAAGCATCCTTCAGAACTGTATTCTCAAGGCCATCAATTAACATGTTATGAAAAAAGAATGCTTGTTGAAATAAGTTTGGAAAGGCTGAGTACTATATCCTCTTGCAGAGAGTTCTAATTGACATGAGCATTTAAAAGGTGATGAAAAGCCCTGCAGTAAACAAATCTGATTAGCTTTGTTTAACCCGACATGTGTCAGGCATGGGGTTTCCCCAGTGGCTCAGCAGTAAAGAATCTTCCTGCACTGCAGGAGATGCAGGAGACGTGAGTTCGATTCCTGGGTCAGGAAGATCCCCTGGAGGAAGGCATGGCAACCCCCTCCAGTATTCTTGCCAGGAAAATCCTATGGACAGAGGAACGTGGTGGGCTACAGTCCATGGGGTTGCAGAGTCGGACATGACTGAAGTGACTGACCATGCACACATCAGGCATATTTGACACTGGGACTCATTGTTGTTAACCATGCACCAGTCAACATTCTGGAGAAAGTTCAGGGGACATCCACTTGGGGAAAGCGTTCTAGAGCCACGATGACATATTCAAACTACTCTAATCATGGCTTACGAGATATGTGGACCCTGATCCCTGAATGAAAACTGAGAAACTACTCCTTCCCAGGTGACTTGAGGTCACCTGAGGTGACCTCAAAGGTGCCCAAAGAGTAGGATGCATGGAGTTATAAAGTGATTCTCACCTGGAGATGATTTGGTAATGTCTGGAATCCATTTGTTGGCACTGCCATCTAGTAAGTAGTGACCAGACATGCTGGTAAACATCAGATAAAGCAAAGTACAACTCCACACAGCAAAAACTGCAGGGTCCAAAATGTCGGTAGGGCCACTATTGAGAAAGTAGGCCAGAAGGAAATAACTTCTATCCATAATCTATACTTAAGGAAAGGACCTAGCCTTCTCCAATAGACTATAAATCCTATGAGCAAATAGTCAGATTTCTAAGACGTAGAACTATTGCCTTTATATAATAAACACTCTGAATATTTATTGATTGTCTTGGCTAAAAGATCCTTTTCTAGCCTCCTCAGGGTCTTTTTCACTAGAATGTCAAAGATCAGGGAACTTCTCACTAAAGGAAACCCCTGAGCAAAGGCTCTCTGAATCAGGGAGATTGGTTGAATTGAATCTTGGAGGGCAACTAGAGGAGATGCTAGCTAGATTCAGGGTCTGTGAGCACATTTCTGAGATACATCTCACAGTCAGGAGAAATGTTTGAGAACCTGTACATACCACTGAGTGCAAGGGCTGGTCAAAATGGTCAACTAGAATTTCTTTGTTCTGGAAAACAGTGATTTTCTCTCTGACATTAAGGTTCTTAGGGAGAGTTTCTCCAACCAGAATAAATAGGAGAATCTGCCCCCACCCCCTGGGTTTGGAAGAAACAGATTAAAACCTGTTATTAAGGCATTTGGCAAATAAATAAACTGAATGGAAATAAATTGGACCGTGTCCTCAGAGCCCCCAAGAATAAGGTTCCATTCTCTTGGGAAACCAAGCAGAGGCCTAGGACAGATAGATTTTGATCTTTGAGGTCATGCTAGTCCACATATCCTCCTTCAGGATCAGGTCCACAACACTGCTCTTGGTAGCCAGATCCCCCCAAACTCAGTACACATATGCTCATAATGGATTAGGTTTCAGCCTCTGAGCATTTAGCTTCTTACACATTCCAAGTTTGGAGTAAGTGCACTGGGAGCCATCTGCCTCTAAGCGTCTGGTTGGATTTGGACCTAATCCATCTCTGTCAGGTGCCTGATAGTCACACACACTGAGAACCCCAATGCCAAAATTATATGTGAATCAAGGACCTGAAGTCCCAAAATGATCCAATTAAGAAATATTTTTATAACTGAGCTTAATTTTTCTAAGGCTTAAACTTTAAGGATTGTTATTATTGCATAAATAGCAATCTTTGAAATGAAATCCAATTGCATGTACTTTTTAAACTAGAGCACTTCTCACCATGGTTTAGTAATTTTGTTAACGTAATTAAAATATAGTTAGCTATGTGCTTAGTTGCTCAGTTATGTTCCACTCTTTGTAACCCCATGGACTGTAGCCCGTGGGGCTCCTGCTCCTCTGTCCATGGGGATTCTCCAGGCAAGGAGTGGATTGCCATGCCCTCCTCCAGAAGATCTTCCCAACCCAGGATAGAACCAAGGTCTCCCACATTGCAGGTGGATTCTTTACCTCTGAGCCATCAGGGAAGCTCAAGAATACTGGAGTGGGTAATCTATCCCTTCTCCTGGGGAACTTCCCAACCATCAATCAAACCGGGGTCTTCTGCATTGCAGGTAGATTCTTTTCCAGCCAAGCTACCCAGGAAGCCCATGGTTAGCCATACATTTTTCATAATATAATTTTTAAACATATCTTTCAGCATAACAGTATTCATAAGTCTTTGGCTAAATTTAGTTGATAACTAGGAAATACTACTTTGTTGTATTTTGTTCCAGTGACCAAATACAAGAATGATAGCCTTGAATATGATATGTTTTTAAATTGCTATCCAATAACACAAAATCTGCAAACCCTACACCCAGCAAATAAGAGGTAACCATTTTGTCTCAAAAATAGGTTTTTAAGTTTTTTTAGGAATAAAACAATTCCTTGTACTTCTTTATATGTATACTATGCTATAATATGTATTTATTAAATAATTCATAAAATAAACCTAAATTTCATCACCCTATGAGCTTACTAATACAAATGGGAATGATAGCTAATCCACATTGTGACCTTTCCATTTGCCAGACTTTGCATTAAGCACATTTTGCATACATAATTTTCATATTAATTACCTGAGATTAACTTTGACATATCCTCATTTTACAAATAATGCAACTGAGGCTTAGAGAGGGTAGTAAATTTTCCTAAAGACACAAAGTTAGTAAATGGCAAACTGGAGTCACAAACACAGATCTATCTGACTTCTTATAAGTACCATATGATAACTATGCTACTAGAGCTCCTAGATATGTCTGACTTCAGGGTTCATTACCTTAATTATTGTTTTTCCACATCCATGAATGCATATTCCTGCTGGTCTTTTATTAGCAATAGGCTTTGTGGTGGAGAATTGCTATACATTTGAGAATTTCAGGAGGGGGCCAAAATGGCAGAGTAGAAAGACGTTGAACTCACCTCCTCCCATGGACACACTAAAATTACAACTACTTACAGAGCAACAATCTATGAGGATGACCTGAAGACTAGCAGAAAATAGTTTCTACATCTAAAAATGTAAAGAAGAAACTATAACTAGAATGATAGAAGAGGCAGAGATGGAGTAGGTCAAGATCCACAGTTCTGGGCTGGGAACCCTTAAATGCAAGGGATATCACAACTATCAAAGTCTTTCCCAAGCAGAGAGGAGTTCAAGTCCCATCTCAGGCCCCTCAGTTTGGGAAATCTGTACAAGGAAGACAAGTCCCCAGAACATCAGACTTTGAAAACCAGTGGAGCTTATGTTTTGGAAAGCCAGAGGGCTGCAGGAAACAAACACTTTGCAGTTAAGGGATACACAAAATTTCACATGCTACAAGTCTGAGCCCAGAGCCAGGGTTTGAAGGATCCTGTTAAGATTCTTGCTGATTGGGCAGGAGGCAACTTGGACTCTCTTGGGACAGAGACAATGGTGGTAGCCACTTTGGGGAGCTTGTTCTACTATGATGACACCTACACTGGCAATTTCTATTTGAAAATCTTCTTTCAAGCCTAAAGCACTGAGAACCTAATTCTGCCTGCAAGCAGACCAGCACCAGCTCCAAGCCCCACAATGAGTGATACAGACAGTTGTATTTGGACCTGTTCTGCCCACCAGCAAGTCATCACCTTAGCTTTATACCACTTGAGGCCATGCAGCCAACCACACAACAAGCCCACTCCGTGTTCCAGCAGGTCCATAGCTACCCTGTATGGCATGGTCTCACAGCCAAAGAGCTGGTGGCCAGCGTAACCTACCAGTGTACCCAAAGTCGTTGACCTTGCCATAACAGATGGGTACACATAGCCAACATAAGGGGCACCACTACAGCATACAGCTCTGAAGACCAGAGGGGAACATACTGCTGGCTCCCATAAGATACCTCCTTCATAAGGCCACATCTCCAAGACTGGGAAATGTAACTAATCTACCTAACACATACAAAGAATCAAGACTTAGGTAAAATGATGATAGAGGGATATATTGAAAACAAAGGAACAAGACACAACCTCAAAAGTAGAACTAAATGAAGTGGAGATAAGCAATCTACCCAATAAAGAGTTCAATATAATGATCATAAAGAAGTTCACCAAATTTGGAAGAAAATGACTGAACGTGGTGAGAATATCAACAGAGTTAGAAAATATAAAGAAGAATCAAAATGAGCTAAAGAATACAATACTTAGAATTAAAAGTACACTAGAAAGAATATATAAGTACACAACAAGATTAGATGACAGAGAGAATGATCAGCAAACTGGAAGACAGTGTAGCAGAAATAATCCAAGCTAAACAGGAAAAAGGGGAAAAAAGAATTTTAAAAAATGAGTATAGTTTAACAGACCTCTTGGACAACATCAAATGCATTAGTATTCTTATTATAGGGTCAGAGGAGAAGAGAGAGAAAGGGACAGAAAACTTACTTGAAAAAATAATAGCTGAAAACTTCCTTAACCTAAGGAAGGACACACACAATCTCAAATTAACCCAAAGAGGCCTACACCAAGACACATTCTAATTAATATAGCAAAAATTAAAGATAAAAGAATCTTAAAAGCAGCAAACAAATGGAAAGATATACTGTGCTCACAGTTTAGAAGAATGTTAAAAATGACTGTAGTATTCAAGGCAACCTACAGATTCAATGCAATCTTTATCAGAATAACAATGGAATTTTTCACAGAACTAGAAAAAAAATTTTAAATACATAGGGAAACACAAGAAACTCTGAATAGCCAAAACAATTTTGAAAAAGAAAAAAAGAGTTACCATGCTCCTTGATTTCAAACTATACTAGAAAACTGTAGTAATCAAAACAAAAATAGACACATTTTTGTTCAGTGGAAGGCTAGAAAGCCCAGAAATGAACCCACTCTTCATATGGGCAATTAATCTATGACAAAGGGGAGTACAAATATACAACTGGGAAAAGACAGTCTCTTCAATAAATGGTATTGGGAAAACTGGATAGCTATTAGAAAAGAATTGGACTGGACTACTTTCTTACATTATATAGAAAAATAAACCCAAAATTAGTAAGACTAGTAGAAGATAACATAAGCAGTAAGCTCTTTGACACTGCTCTTAGTAATATTTTTTTAGCTCTATCTCCTCTGGCAAGAGCCAAAAAAGCAAACACACATGCATGTCAGTTCAATTCAGTGCAGCTGCTCAGTCATGTCTGACTCTTTGCAACCCCATGAATCGCACCACGCCAGGCCTCCCTGTCCATCATCAACTCCCGGAGTTCACTCAGACTCACGTACATCAAGTCGGTGATGCCATCCAGCCATCTCATCCTCTGTCATCCTCTTTTCCTCCTGCCCCCAATCCCTCCCAGCATCAGAGTCTCTTCCAGTGAGTCAACTCTTCGCAAGAGGTGGCCAAAGTACTGGAGTTTCAGCTTAGCATCATTCCTTCCAAAGTAATCCCAGGGCTGATCTTCAGAATGGACTGGTTGGATCTCCTTGCAGTCCAAGGGACTCTCAAGAGTCTTCTCCAACACCACACTTCAAAAGCATCAAGTCATCGGCACTCAGCTTTCTTCACAATCCAACTCTCACATCCATACATGACTACTGGAAAAACCATAGCCTTGACTAGACAGACCTTTTTTGGCAAAGTAATGTCTCTGTTCTTCAATATGCTATGTAGGTTGGTCATAACTTTTCTTCCAAAGAGTAAGTGTCTTTTAATTTCATGGCTGCAGTCACCATCTGCAGTGAGTTTGGAGCCCCCCAAAATAAAGTCTGACACTGTTTCCACTGTTTCCTCACCTATTTCCCATTAAGTGATGGGACCACATGCCATGATCTTTGTTTTCTGAATGTTGAGCTTTAAGCCAATTTTTTCACTCTCTTCTTTCATTTTCATCAAGAGGCTTTTTACTTCCTCTTCACTTTTTGCCATAAGAGTGGTCATCTGCATATCTGAGGTGATTGATATTTCTCCTGGCAATCTTGATTCCAGCTTGTGTTTCTTCCAGTCCAGCGTTTCTCATGATGTACTCTGTATATAAGTTAAATAAGCAGGGTGACAATATACAGTGTTGACATACTCCTTTTCCTATTTGGAACCAGTCTGTTGTTCCATGTCCAGTTCTAACTGTTGCTTCCTGACCTGCATACAGGTTTCTCAAGAGGCAGGTTAGGTGGTCTGGTATTCCCATCTCTTTCAGAATTTTCCACAGTTTATTGTGATCCACACAGTCAAAGGCTTTGGCCTAGTCAATAAAGCAGAAATAGATGTTTTTCTGAAACTCTTTTGCTTTTTCCNTGATCATATCATCGTGATTATCTTGGCTCGTAAAGATCTTTTTTGTACAGTTCTGTGTATTCTTGCCACCTCTTCTTAATATCTTCTACTTCTGTTAGGTCCATACCATTTCTGTCCTTTGTCAAGCCCATCTTTGCATGAAATGTTTCCTTGGTATCTCTAAATTTCTTGAAGAGATCTCTAGTCTTTTCCATTCTTTTGTTTTCCTCTATTTCTTTGCATTGATCCCTGAGGAAGGCTTTCTTATCTCTTCTTGCTATTCTTTGGAACTCTGCATTCACATGCTTATATCTTTCCTTTTCTCCTTTGCTTTTCACCTCTCTTCTTTTCACAGCTATTTGTAAGGCCTCCCCAGACAGCCATTTCGCTTTTTTTGCATTTCTTTTCAATAGGAATGGTCATGATCCCTGTCTCTTGTACAATGTCAGGAACCTCAGTCCATAGTTCATCAAGCACTCTATCAGATCTGGTCTTTTAAATCTATTTCTCACTTCTACTGTATAATCATAAGGGATTTGATTTAGGTCATACCTGAATGGTCTAGTGCACATACACAGATGTAAATGGGACAACTTCAAACTAAAAATATTAGCACAGCAAGGGAAACAACAAAACGAAAGTCTATCTATTCAATGCAAGAAAATATTTTCAAATGATATATCTGATAAAGGGTTAATATTCAAAATATGCAAACATTCATACAACTCAACATCAGAAAAATAACACAAGTAAAAAAAAATGTGCAGAGGATCTGAATAGACACTTTTCCAAGGAAGCCTTACAGCTGGCCCATAGTCACATCAAAAGATGCTCAACATCACTAATCATTAGGGAAATGCAAATTAAAACCATAATGAGATACTACCTTACATCTGTCAGAATGGCTATCATCAAAAAGACAACAA
Organism: Aepyceros melampus; assembly: GCA_006408695.1. Classification (NCBI taxonomy): domain Eukaryota; kingdom Metazoa; phylum Chordata; class Mammalia; order Artiodactyla; family Bovidae; genus Aepyceros; species Aepyceros melampus. Next base: position 117,510 of record SJXQ01009635.1, on the reverse strand, counting down.
ATAACAGTTGTTAGCAAGGATATGGGGAAAAGGGAATCTTTGTGCACTGCTGGTGAGATTGTAAATTGGTTCAGCCACCATAAAACACAGTACAGAATTTCCTCAAGAAATTAAAGGTGGCTGCTGCGTGATCCAGTAATTTCACTTCTGGGTATTTATCCAAAGAAAACAAAAGCATTAATTCAAAAACATATATGGACCCCCCCATTCACCTTATTATTTATGATAGCCAAGATATGGAAGCAAACTCAGAGCCACTGATTGATGAATGGATAGAGAAGAGAAGCTGTAGTATATGTACATATGTGTGTGTGTGTACATACATACATACATACAATGAAATATTACCCAGCCATAAAGAGGAAGTCTTGCCATTTTTGACAACATGAGTGGATATTGAGAATATTATGCTAAGTGAAATACTTTGGAGAGGGAAAGACAAATATCGTATGATCTCACAGGTGAAATCTAAAAAACAAATGAAAACAGACTCATAGATACAGAAAACAAAGGTGGTTACCAGAGGGGATGTGCATGGGAGTGTGGAATAGGTAAAAGAGATTAAGAGCTATGAGCCTCTAGTTATACAATAAATAAGGTATGAGGATGCAATACATAGCATAAGGAATATTGTTAGAAGTAATATAATAACTCTATGGAAATAGATGGCTGTAAGACATTGCATTACTTATTTCATACTGTATACAAAAAGGTCAAATCACTATGTGGTACACCTGAAACTAGCATAGTGTGTATATCAACATTTCAATTAAAAAAATAATTCTAGGCAATGAGCTAATGTTTTAAATTGTATATTCCAGGTGCTTTCTTGGACTCCAATTCTTTTATCTATTTTCTGTCTTCGTATGCCACATCAGCTTCTCTCCTTTAATGAAAAACCTGAATTATCAAATGTTTAAGTATTCATACCAGGGTTTCTGCATTCTCTACAAAGTCAGAGGAGCCACTTACCTAGTGAAGTACTAGGAGGATAGCCCTAAGACACTAAAACAAAGGAACACAAAGGTAAAAACAAGTGTTCACAGAATATTCAAAAACCATCTTAAATATCATCAACTTCAATACTCATTCTGCATATATGTGTTCATGAGGCGAAGGGGCTACTCAGAACTTAAACAGTAATTAGTGACTAGATTAGACTAGAGACCCATTCTACTATCAGGATCTATTTCCATCACATCATCTTCTCTCTCCTTGAATTACTCTAAGACAAACAAATACCAGTATTTTAGGCAGGATGATACAAGGATTTTTCCAATGACCCTTCCTTCCATGGAACTTTCTAAAATTGGAGAAAGGAATTATTTATAGCTCTTATGTCAAGGTGCTTTTCAAATATCTAATTATCCAATGACCCACAGGAGCACTAGAGATGGCAAAAGGACAGTGGATGTGGATGTGTATTTTGTAATCATTCATGTGATGACTGAAACTCCAGTGCTTGGACAATGAATGCCCAGGGTGAGGATGCTAAGAAGTGAAAGCAAACATCTGTGCCTGTCACTTAAAGATATGCTGAGGGCAGGAAAAAAATCTTTGCAATGCTTTTAACCCACTAGAGGTAAGTAACAAAGTGATCTCTAAATGACATCAGCAAACTTAGCAACAGTTATCTGGGGCAGATTTTCCGTTCCATTTTTTAAAATGCTCTTTTGGGCCTTCTAAAGGATATTGTATAGGAGAATACAGTTCTGAGTCTTATAAGAGTTTCAACTGACAGCATTTGTAATACAGTCCAGTGTCTTAAAAATGTTTTCACCTACCAAATTAGACTATTTCCATCTGTCCGAAAATTTTACTTGTATTTGGAGATGAGCTGAGTTAAAACAACCATGGCTGCTTTTCAAGGCTTTAATTCAATGTAGGCAGCATTCTCATGCCCAGGTCTAACTTGGTTTCATTGCTCTGAGATTACAGCACCTCAGTTATTTTAGCCCAAAGAGAAAGATTAACTGCTCTGGAGGAGCCAGACAAGACAGACTTATAATCACAGATCCTGGGATCTGGCTTCAGGTGTTAACAGGCATAACCAGAGTTCTTGTAAAAGAATGGATAGAAGGAAGCATAAAGAAAAACCATCAGAGATGCGTAGAAATCATCAGATTGCAAAATGTCTCCTTTTCCCCCCCATCTTAGCCATTTTTTCAAGAGAGAATATAATCAGAGAAATACACTTGACTTGTCCTGTGCTTGAGATACCATCAAGGCTGGGGTTATCCACCAGAAATAATGAAAATGCCAGTTCTTCAGGTCCCGTCCTTGTTGGTGTAGTTCTGGGATCAGATACTTGAGTTCTTTTTTAGCCACTAAAATTTCCTTTTATCATTTCTCCAGTTACCTTTTCATTCACACTCTTGAAGCTCCTTTTCACTGCTTTATCTTTCCTCAGAAATTACCCCTTTCTATTAGTGTCCTCTTTGATTTCTTTCACCAGTGTTTTATAGTTTTCTCTATATAGGTCTTTAGTTTCTTTAGGTAGATATATTCCTAAGTATTTTATTCTTTTTGTTGCAATGGTGAATGGATCGGAAGAATCAATATAGTGAAAAATGCATATATTACCCAAAGCAATCTACAGATTCAATGCAATCCCTATCAAGCTACCAGCAGTATTTTTCACAGAGCTAGAACAAATAATTTCACAATTTGTATGGAAATACAAAAAACCTCGAATAGCCAAAGCAATCTTGAGAAAAAAGAATGGAACTGGAGGAATCAATCTGCCTGACTTCAGGCTCTATTACAAAGCCACAGTCATCAAGACAGTATGGTACTGGCACAAAGACAGAAATATAGATCAATGGAACAAAATAGAAAGCCCAGAGGTAAATCCACACACCTATGGACACCTTATCTTTGACAAAGGAGGCAAGAATATGCAATGGATTAAAGGCAATCTCTTTAACAAGTGGTGCTGGGAAAACTGGTCAACCACTTGTAAAAGAATGAAACTAGAACACTTTCTAACACCATACACAAAAATAAACTCAAAATGGATTAAAGATCTAAATGTAAGACCAGAAACTATAAAACTCCTAGAGGAGAACATATGCAAGATCCTCTATGACCCACCTCCCAGAAAAATGGAAATAAAGCAAAAATAAACAATATGGGGCCTAATTAAAATTAAAAGCTCTGTACAACAAAGGAAACTATAAGCAAGTGAAAAGACAGCCTTCAGAATGGGAGAAAATAATAGCAAATGAAGCAACTGACAAATAACTAATCTCAAAAATATACAAGCAGCTTATGCAGTTCAATTCCAGAAAAATAAATGACCCAATCAAAAAATGGGCCAAAGAACTAAATAGACATTTCTCCAAAGAAGACATATGGATGGCTAACAAACACATGAAAAAATGCTCAACATCACTCAGTATCAGAGAAATGCAAATCAAAACCACAATGAGGTACCATTTCAAACCAGTCAGAATGGCTGCAATACAAAAGTCTACAAGCAATAAATGCTGGAGAGGGTATGGAGAAAAGAGAACCCTCTTACACTGTTGGTGGGAATGCAAACTAGTAAAACCACTATGGATAACAGTGTGGAGAGTCCTTTAAAAACTGCAAATAGAACTGCCTATGACCCAGCAATCCCACTGCTGGGCATATACACTGAGGAAACCAGAATGGAAACACGTGTACCCCAATGTTCACTGCAGCACTGTTTATAATAGCCAGGACATGGAAGCAACCTAGATGCCCATCAGCAGACAAACTGATGAGAAAGCTGTGGTACATATACACAATGGAGTATTACTCAGTCATTAATGAGTTCTAATGAGGTGGATGAAATGAGCCTATTATACAGAGTGAAGTAAGCCAGAAAGAAAAGCACCAATATAGTATAATAAGCCTCTTGATGAAAGTAAAAGAGGAGAGTGAAAAAGTTGGCTTAAAGCTCAACATTGAGAAAACGAAGATCATAGCAGCACTGTTTTCCATCATTCCATGGGAAATAGATGGAGAAACAGTGAAAACAGTGTCAGACTTTATTTTTTTGGGCTCCAAAATCACTGCAGATGGTGACTGCAGCCATGAAATTAAAAGACGCTTACTCCTTGGAAGAAAAGTTATGACCAACCTAGATAGTATATTCAAAAGCAGAGACATTACTTTGCCGACTAAGGTCCATCTAGTCAAGGCTGTGGTTTCTCCAGTAGACACGTATGGATGTGAGAGTGGACTGTGAAGAAAGCTGAGTGCCAAAGAATTGATGCTTTTGAAGTGTGGTGTTGGAGAAGACTCTTGAGAGTCCCTTGGACTGCAAGGACATCCAACCAGTCCATTCTGAAGGAGATCAACCCTGAGATTTCTTTGGAAGGAATGATGCTAAAGCTGAAATTCCAGTACTTTGGCCACCTCATGAGAAGAGTTGACTCATTGGAAAAGACTCTGATGCTAGGAGGGATTAGGGGCAGGAGAAGAAGAGGACGACTGAGGATGAGATGGCTGGATGGCATCACGGACTTGATTGACGCGACTCTGAGTGAACTCCAGGAGTTGGTGATGGACAGGGAAGCCTGGCGAGCTGAGATTCATGGGGTGGCAAAGAGTCGGACACAACTGAGTGACTGAACTGAATTGAACTGAACTCATATATATGGAATTTAGAAAGATGGTAATGATAACCCTATACATGAGACAGCAAAAGAGACACAGATATATAGAACAGTATTTTGGACTCTCTGGGAGAGGGAGACGGTGGGATGATTTGGGAGAATGGCATTGAAATATGTATAATATCATATAAGAGACTAATTGCAGTCCAGGTTTGATGCAGGATACAGGATGCTTGGGGTTGGTGCATTGGAATGACCCTGAGGGATGGTACGGGGAGGGAGGTGGAAAGGGGGTTCAGGATTGGGAACACGTGTACACCCATGGGGGATTCATATTGATGTATGGCAAAACCAATACAATATTGTAAAGTAATTAGCCTCCAATTAAATAAATAAATTTAAATTTAAATAAACAAAAATGTTAAAAAATTCTGTAGAATGCTTTTCCTAACCCACAAATAAATAAATAGCAATGAGGCTCAAAAAAAAAAAAAAAAAAAA
>SJXQ01009635.1:0-112297 GCA_006408695.1 Aepyceros melampus | reverse complement strand
AAAAAAAAAAAAAAAAAAAGAAAAGAAAAGAAATTACCCCTTTCTGAGCTACTGCTTCACATACCATAAACTAAGACATACTAAGTACTATATAAGGATCTGAGAAATTGACTGTACAGCATATCTCGGTCATAAAGGCCAATAGTTAGTTTAGGTACAAAATTTGATAATTCTGCAATTTCTAAGACATTCATTTTATTCTATGCTAGCAAAATTTAAAAAAAAAATCCTCTATGATATCTCTCAACCCTACCATAATAGCCTTTATTTTAACATCCTTCTTGACTAGTTCTTTTTTTCTAAATATGTATCGCTTGATTTTCAGTTCAGTTCAGTCACTCAGTCATGTCCGACTCTTGCGACCCCATGAATCGCAGCACGCCAGGCTTCCCTGTCCATCACCAACTCCTGGAGTTCACTCAGACTCACGTCCATTGAGTCCGCGATGCCATCCAGCCATCTCATCCTCTGTCGTCCCCTTCTCCTCCTGCCCCCAATCCCTCCCAGCATCAGGGTCTTTTCCAATGAGTCGACTCTTCTCATGAGGTGGCCAAAGTACTGGAGCTTCAGTTTTAGCATCATTCCTTCCAAAGAAATCCCAGGGCTGATCTCCTTCAGAATGGACTGGTTGGATCTCCTTGCAGTCCAAGGGACTCCCAAGAGTCTTCTCCAACACCACAGTTCAAAAGCATCAATTTTTCAGTGCTCAGCCTTCTTCACAGTCCAACTCTCACATCCATACATGACCACGTCTTGACTAGACGGACCTTAGTCGGCAAAGTAATGTCTCTGGTTTTGAATATGCTATCTAGGTTGGTCACAACTTTTCTTCCAAGGAGTAAGCGTCTTTTAATTTCATGGCTGCAGTCACCATCTGCAGTGATTTTGGAGCCCAAAAAAAATAAAGTCTGACACTGTTTCTACTGTTTCCCCATCTATTTCCCATGAAGTGATGGGACCAGCTGCCATGATCTTTGTTTTCTGAATGTTGGGCTTTAAGCCAACTTTTCCACTCGCCTCTTCACTTTCAAAAAGAGGCTTTTTAGCTCCTCTTCACTTTCTACCATAAGGGTGGTGTCATCTGCATATCTGAGGTTATTGATATTTGTCCCAGCAATCTTGAGTCCAACTTGGGCTTCTTCCAGTCCAGCGTTTCTCATGATGTACTCTGCATATAAGTTAAATAAGCAGGGTGACAATCTATAGCCTTGACGTACTCCTTTTCCTATTTGGAACCAGTCTGTTGTTTCATGTCCAGTTCTAACTGTTGCTTCCTGTTCATTAATTTTGTTAGCAAATATTATTAAGCACTTGCCACAAAGCAAGGAATGATGTCAAATGTCTGGATTTAAAGCCTGGCTTTGATATTTGCTACCTTACTTATAGGTAATTCTAAGGTTTAACAGAGTTAATAGGCTCAGAAACTAAATGTAAAGGGACAGGAAAAACAAGCTAAGACCAGCTGCCTCAGCCCAGTGAAGTAAGGGTGTCATTCCAAGAAAAGTGAGTCACTGTCTCCGTGCAGTCAGAGCTCTGAAGCAGTGTACAGAGATTTTTTTCAGAGCAAGATGCAGACATAAAACAAAATATTTGGTTATTTCTCCAGGAGAAACAATTTTATTTGGAAGAGAGTAAGAGAATATTGCTACATTATTTTAAATGTCCAATATTCAACAGAAACATAGACTGTATGCAAAAAAACAGGAAACTGTGAGTTACGTTTAGGAAACAAAAGCAAGGAACAGAAATTACCTTTGAATGATTTCACATGTTAGACATATTAGACAAAGATTTCAAAGCAACTATTACAAATATGTTCAAAGAACCAAGAGAATCTTTGCTTAAAGAAGTTAAGGAAAATGTGATGACAATGTCTTATCAAATAGAAAATATCAATACAGAAATAAATTATTTTAAAAATGGAAATTTTGAAGTTGAAAAATACAACTGAGATCAAAATTTCATTGAAAGGGTCAACAATAGATTTAAACTAGCAGAAGAAAGCATCAGTGAACTTCAATACAGATCAATAGAGATGATGTAACTGAATAATAGAGAGATTAAAAAATGAGCAACATCAGAGAAACGTGGGACACCGTTAAGTGCAACAACATATGCATAACAGGAGATAAAACAGGAAGAGAAGAAAGAAGAGAAGAGGAGAGGAGAAAAAAAGGAGAAAAATTATCGTGTAATAATGGTAGCAACATTCTAAATTTAATGGAAAGTATTAAATAACATATCCAAGAGCTCAATGAACTCCAGGTTAGATAAACACAAAGAAATCCCCATCCAAACATATCATAATAAAAATGTTGAAAAAACAAAAACAAAAGCTTTAAAGCAGCAAGAAAAACATGTACAAACATTTAAAGGAGAATTAATAGTGAGCTTCACATTCTCTTCCCCAAAACAGAAGAGCAAGGAACACTGCCCAACTATTATATGAGGCTACTATTACTCTGATACCAAAGCCAGACAAATATATCACTGCTATAAACCATACTGTGTCCTCCCCAAATTCTCTACTCCTAAATTTTGGAAACTGGACCTTTATGAGGTAATTAAGGTTAAATGAAGTCTCTCTCTCTCCCCCTCCATTCTCCTTTCTCTCCCCTCCACACACTCAGAGGAAAGGCTATGTGAAGACAAAGTGGTCATCTACAAGCCAGGAAGACAGCTCTCATCAGTAACTGAATCAGTCAGCTTAACCTTAGACTTCTCAACCTATAGAACTCTGAAAAATAAATTTCTATTTTAGCCACATAGTCTGTGGTATTTTGTTGTGATAACCCAACAGACTAATATAATCATCCAAAGAATATAAAACTACAGACCGTCAGGGACAAGAATGCAAAAATCCTCAAGATATTACTATCAAGCCAAATCTAACACATAAAGATATACACTATATCAAATGGAACAATTGCAAGAATCCAAGGTTAATAGATGAAGAAAAATTTTTTTTCAAAATTCAATACTCTTTCATAATGAAAAAATAAAAATTACACAACCAACCAGGAATAGACATAAACTTCCTCAACCTCATTTACAAAAGACACCTACAGAAATAAAGCCACAGATAATGTTTCACCATTACACAGAATGGTGAAACATGAATGCAACCTCCTTACGATTAGGAGAAAAATGAAGTTACATTCTCTATCCACTTCTATTCCACATTTTACTGGAGGTTCTAGCCAGGGCAATGAGACAAGGAAAAAAAAAAAAAAAAGCTATCCATTCTAAGATATGTAACTATATGTTCACATAAAAACTTGCACAGATGTTCATATAAGCATTATTCATATCAAACAAAAAGTAGAAACAAGCCAAATTTATATAATTAGATGAATGAATAAATAATACATTGTATATCCATACTATGGAATATTATTCAGTGATAAAAATGAAGTACTCACGCCAGTTACAAGTTGGATAAACACTGAAAATATTATGCTAGGTGAAAGAATCCAGTCACAAAAGACCACGTATTTCATGATTTCATCTATTTGAAATGTCTAGAATAGGGAAATCTACAGATGCAGAAATTAGTGGTCGCCTATGGTGCACAGCGTGATAGGATAGGAGTGATTGCTAATGGGTATAGATTTGGGATGGAGGACTGATGAAAATTCTAAAACTGGATTGTAATTATGATTGCACAACTCTATGAACGCATACTATAAATTCGGGGCTTCCCAGAGGGTCCTAGTGGTAAAGAATCCACCTGCCAATGCAGGAGACACAGAGGTGCAGTTTTGATCCTTGTACCAGGAAGATTCCCCTGGAGGAGGAAATGACACTCCACTCAGTATTCCTACCTGGAAAATTCCATGGGCTATATACTAGAAACCATACTAAATAAGTGGATGATATTTCAATCACAGCATTTTAAAAAATTAAGAAAACATTATACATGATCTGTACTGGGTGTTCTGTGAATGTTATATTCTTTTTCTTTTCTTTCACTGAATTTGATAAGAATGCAAAATTGTAGAGAACAAGATAGCAGAGGAGTCGGTGGATGTGGAGTACATATCTCTCTATGGATGCATCAGGAATACACTTTCAGATACGTAAGTGCAGCAGAACAGCTGACAGCGGAGAGGAGTAACTGACCAGTGGGAAAGAATATATAAAGCCACCCAAAACTTGGTAGGATGAAGGAACTAGGGGGAATACAGGAGTGTTAGTAGGACTGGACCTGCACTTGGCATGTGGGGGAACTGAAGCAGGGGTCCGATCCTCACATTGGGGCAATTGTCTGAGTCAGAGGAGAAACATTTAAGGCTGAGAGTGAAACAGCTGATCTGTGGCAGCCTAAATGGAATGAGAATCAGACAGTCCTTGCCACAGCCATACATACCCCAGAGAGGGACACAGGTTCCCTGAAAGGCACAACGGCTGGGAGCTGGAGTTTAGGGATTGTGAAGCAATCCCAGGGTGAGGACTGCTGTTGACTGCAGACAGATGGATCAAGGGGATGTAAGGGAGGAGATTGTGGTAGGAAACACCTGTGGAGGAAAGCTGGGCAGCCATGGAAGCAAGGGGATACTGCTGAGTTGTGCATAGTGGGTGGAGCCATCACCATACCTTCTCTCTCCCCACATGCCAGCACAGGCATCTGAACAATAGACAGGCTAGCCTATCAAACACCTGATGCACTGAACCACAGAGTAGGACCCCACCCAGCCTGCCCCTTTAAATGCCTGACACAGCTATCTACAGAATAGGACCCCAGCCAGGGGGGCCCCTCCATGTGCCTGACTCCCAAACAACAGAGAAGGACCCCAGGCAAGGGAGCCCTCTAAGTGCCTCAATGGGCACAGCTATGGAGACAGGCCAAAGAGGCCTTCTGATCTCCAGCTACAAGAGGCTCAAAAAAAGACTCTGATAGGCCATAACTCCTGCAGTGGAGGCAGTCTGTCTCCCCGCACCCTTGGTGCCACCAGTTTCCCTGCAAGCCAAGCATCTGTGCCACCTTCATGCTCAACTCTCACCAGGGCAGAGCTGCCACAGGCAAAAAAAGTCTAATACACGGGGTCACTTCGGTCATGTCCAACTCTTTGTGACCATGTAGTCTCTGGCCTGCCAGGTTTCTCTGTCAAGAGGGGGTTCTCCAGGCAAGAATATTGTAGCATATTGCCCAATATTGGTTGCCATAAACTTCTAGAGCACTATATTTCCTGCCGCCCTAGCCACCAACTCCCCTCAGTACCCCTGCAACCCAAGCAGCTGCACCACCTCCACACCTGGCCCTCACTGGGGCAGACCCAAGTTCTCCAGAATAGAAGCCTCAGGAGCAAACCCCAGTGGATGACCCACATGCAGAGGTGGAAATAAAACCATCATTGAAACCGAGGGACAGTGTGGCTAAGGAAGAAGAACCAAAACCTTCCCACCAGCTGTACAAGCTGCAGATTAAATCCACATGATCAATTAGGCAGACTATGTGTTTATGGAATATATAAAAGGACATTGAGATCTCCCACAAAAGAAAACATACTAGTTCTGATAGCTATGGACATTGGAGGCAAGAACACACAGGAGTAGAACCAGATTAGAATCTGAGCTGTCCCCACAGCACACTAGCACAGTGTTGGAGGGCATTCTAGGGAGGTGAGGAGGTCTATGACTCCCAGTGAGGGAAAAAACTCTAACAGCAGTGACTCAAGAAAAACATTTATTATTCTTATGTTTTGATTTGTTCTGTAGATTCTTCTGGATTTTTCCCCCCTGCCTTTCCCCCTCTGTTGTAGTTGTTGATTTTATTGGCACTATGAAATCTAATCAAGTTTTTGAGCATTTTTTTTCTCTCAGTCACATTTTTTGTTTTTATAAACATCTGTCTCTATGTTGGGCTTTTGCAATTCTGTGGAGTTTTCTTTCTTTCTTTCTTTTTCCTTTTTTTTCTCTTTACTCTTTTTTTAATATTAGTTTTAATTTTTAAAAACCATTATTATTTTTTCTACATTTATTCCTTCATTTGCTTTTCCTACTGTTTTTTCCCCTTGCAGTTAATCTTTAATGTATTTAAATATTCTTTATTTACCTCTATTTAACTTTGCTCTTTTTTCCTTTCTTTTCTTCCTTTCCTCTCAACATATTTGCTAGTTTTATTTTCATTGCTTATTCCCCAATTGGCACCTTGCTTTAGTTTTGTTTGCCACTTTTTGCATTAGTTAGTTTTTCTCTTAACTGGTAAATATAATTTTTGGTTTCCTCTGTTCACCAGGTCAATCTATTGTACTTTATTTTAGTTGGACTGTTTTGATTTTGCTTATGGGTGTATATGTATATGTGTATATTCAGTCACACTTTTTATTGTTGTTATAAACCTCTGCCTCTACATTGGGCTTTTGCAGTTCTGTGGAATTTTCCTTTTCTTTTTCTTCTTCCTTTTTTTAAATTTTAATTTTTAATTTTTTAAGCCTATTATATTTTTTCTACATTTATTCCTTTGTTTGCCTTTTCTACTATTCTTTTCCCCTTGCAGTTAATCTTTAATGTATATAAATCTTCATCTACTACTATTTAATTTTTCATAGCTATTCTTTCTTTCTTTTCTTTCTTTCCTTTCCTTTCAACATATTTGTTAGTTTTGTTTTCATTGCTTTATTCCCCACTTGGCACCTCACTTTAGTTTTGTTTTCCAGTTTGTGCTTAAGTTAGTTTTGTTTTTAACTGGTAAATATAATTTTTTATTTCCTTTGTTTGCTGGGTCAATCTATTGTACTTTATTTTTCTTCTACTGTTTTGATTATGCTTATGGGTATATATGTATATGTTCATAATCCATTATTTTAATTATGATTTGCCTCATTTTGTAACTGCCATTTGTCTATGGTTTACCTTTGGTTTCTCATTTTTGAGTATTTCTTTTAAGCTCACTTAATGCCATAAGAAACCACTTGTGGAATCTTCATTCCTGACCAGAGATCAAGCCCTGAGCCTTTGGGGTGGGAGCATGAACTCCCAGACTATAGAGTACTAGAGAACTAACCCTAGAGAGTATCAAATAGTGAGAATTCACACAAAGGATACTACTTGAATATAAGATCCTGCATCACCCAACCACCAGTAGCACACTGTGCAGGAAAATACAAAAATACAAACCAAATCATCAGCAGACAGGAGTATCACCTCACTCACCTTGCCCATCAGAGGAAAAACAAATTAAAAAACAAGCAAACAAAAACTCAGCACAAATCTCATCCTATATGAAGCTTACACAAACCACTGGACCAAACTTAGGAGGGCAAAAATCAAAAAGAAGAAAGAATTCAACCTCGAAGCCTGGGCAAAGGAAACCTCAAACACAGTAAGTTAAAGAAAATAATAATGAAAAGTCATAGAAATACTACACAAATGAAGGAACAAATTAGAAACTCAGAAATCCAAATAAATGAAGAGGAAACAGGCAAACTACCTGAAAAAGAATTCAGAATAATGATAGTAAAGATGATCAAAAACCTTGAAAACAAAATGGAGAAAATGCAAGAATCAATTACAAAGACCCAGAAGAATTAAAAAATAAACATACAGAGACAAACACACAATTACTGAAATTAAAAATACTCTAGAAGGAATCAATAGCAGAATATCTGAAGCAGAAGAATGAATCAGTGAGCTGGAAGATAAAATGTTGGAAACAACTTCTGAAGAGTAGAATAAAATATAAAAAAACATGCAAAGAACTGAGAATAGTCTCAGAGACCTTTGGGAAAATATCAAGTGCACCAATATTTGAATTATAGAGGTCCCAGAAGAAGAAGAGAAAAAGAAAGGGTATGAGAAAATTTTTGAAGAGGTTATAGTTGAAAATTTCCCAAACATGGAAAAGGAAATAATCAGTGAAGTCTAAGAGCCACAAAGAGTCCCATACAGGATAAACCCAAGGAGAAACATGCCAAGACACATACTAATCAAACTAACAAAGACTAAACACAAACAATATGAAAAGCAGCAAGGGAGAAGCAACAAGTAACACACAAGGGAAACCCCATATGCTTAACAGCTGAATGTTGAGCAGAAATTCTGCAGGCCAGAAGGGAATGGCAGGATATATTTAAAGTTCTGAAAGAGAAAAATCTGCAACCAAGATTACTGTACCCAGAAAGGATCTCATTCGAAATTGATGGAGAAATTTTTAAAAAAATTTCAGACAAGCAAAGTTAACAGAATTCATTGCCACCAAACCAGCTTCACAATAAATGTCAAAGGGACTTATACAGTCAAGAAATAGAAGAGAAGAAAAAATATCTACAAAATCAACCCCAAACAATTAAGAAAATGGCAATAGGAACATATATATCAATAATTACTTTAAATGTAAATGGATTAAATGTGCCAAAAGACAGACTAGCTGAATGGATACAAAAACATGACCCATATATATACTGTCTACAAGAAACACACTCCAGGCCAAAGAAACATTAGACTGAAAGTCAGAGGATGGAAAAATTTATTCCGTGCAAATGGGAAGCAAAAGAAAGCTGGAGTAGCAATCCTAATATCAGACAAAATGGACCTTAAAATAAAGAAGACTACAAGAGATAAGCAAAGGCACTACATAATGATCAAGGAATCAATCCAAGAGGAAGACATAACAATTGAAAATACCTATGCACCCAACATAGGAGCACCTCAATACATAAGACAAACATTAACAGACAGACATAAAAGGAGAAATTTACAGTAACACAAATATAGTAGGAGACTTTAACACCCCACTCACACCAATGGACAGATCACATCAAAACAGAAAATTAATAAGGAAACACAAGTCTTAAAGGATACATTAGATGAGATGGATCTTATTGATATCTTCAAGACATTCCATCCAAACGCAGAAGAATGCACCTTCTCAAGTGCACATGGAACATTCTCCAGGATAGACCACATCTTAGGTCAGAAATCAAACCTCACTAAATTTAAGAAAATTGAAATTGTATCAAGCATCTTCTCCGACCACAATGTTATGAGACTAGATTTCAGTTACAAGAAAAAAACTGTAAGAAACACAAACACATGGAGTTTAAACATGTTTCTGCATAACCAACAGGTTACTGAAGAAATCAAAAGGGAAATTAAAAAATTTCTAGAAACAAATGACAATTAAAACAGCGATCCCACTGCTGGGCATACACACCGAGGAAACCAGAATTGAAAGAGACACGTGTACCCCAATGTTCATGCGGCACTGTTTGTAATAGCCAGGACATGGAAGCAACCTAGATGTCCATCAGCAGATGAATGGATAAGAAAGCTGTGGTACATATACACAATGGAGTATTACTCAGCTATTAAAAAGAATACATTTGAATCAGTTTTAATGAGGTGGATGACGCTGGAGCCGATTATACAGAGTGAAGTAAGCCAGAAAGAAAAACATCAATACAGTATACTTACACATATATATGGAATTTAGAATGATGGTAATGATAAACCTGTACGCAAGACAGCAAAAGAGACACAGTTGTATAGAATGGCCTTTTGGACTCTGTGGGAGAGGGAGAGGGTGGGATGGACAATGGAGTATTACTCAGCTATTAAAAAGAATACATTTGAATCAGTTCTAATGAGGTGGATGACGCTGGAGCCGATTATACAGAGTGAAGTAAGCCAGAAAGAAAAACACCAATACAGTATACTTACACATATATATGGAATTTAGAATGATGGTAATGATAAACCTGTACACAAGACAGCAAGAGACACAGATGTATAGAATGGCCTTTTGGACTCTGTGGGAGAGGGAGAGGGTGGGATGGGTTGGCAGAGTGGCAATGTAACATGTATGATATCATAAGTGAAACGAATCGCCAGTCTAGGTTTGATGCAGGTTGCAGGATGCTTGGGACTGATGCACGGGGATAATCCAGAGAGAAAGTGTGGGGCGGGAGGGGGTAGGTGGGGGTCGGGATTGGGAGTTCATGTACACTCATGGCTGATTCATGTCAATGTATAGCAAAATGAATACAGTATTGTAAAGCAAAACAAACTAAAAAATAAAAATCAATTAAAAAAAAAGAAAAAAAATAAAATGTGAAGGAATAAGAATTTTAGTTATTTTTAAAAGAAGTACTTTTCATGGTAAAGTGTATAGCAAATGATGAAGGAAATGAGATGGAGATCAGCTTGATCAGTGTTTGAACACTGTATGAATCAACTGCAGGTTGTGTGAACTGTGAAAGTTTACATAATACCTTTGAGACTTTTTCCTGAAGTGAATTGTTATACAAATATCTGCAACATAAGACTATTAAAATGTTTAAATGAAATTATGCATGAAAAGTGTCTAATGCCATTTAGTATGTGCACATATTATATTCTGGATCAAAATAATACACTTTGGCCCCCTTGTGGAGGAAGGGAAGGTGACCCACCCTGCCTTCCTATAATTTAAACAATCCTTCCTTTTTTCTAGGGAACAGTTCTTAAAGACAATTTATCTCTATTTTTCTAGAAGGAAAAACAAACAAACAAAAAAAAGCATGAACTTTTGATCTGCTAGTACTGGTACCATTATTGTTTTCACAGAATGCCTTTACTCTAAAGAATATCTTGATCTTCCCAACTCAGAGATTGCAGGAACCTGTGTCTCTTGCATTCCAGGCAGATTTCTAACCATCTGAACGACTGGGGAAGTCCATTTAAAGAGATACTCTCCCATAAATAATGTAAAAGAATCACAAACATTTACAGGAAATCAATCAGTGAGATAAACTTAGAAAAGACAATTTTGGCATGTCCCTCAAATAGCATGTCTGTTATTTCATTTACATATAAGAATGATCATCTTAAATGAACATGTATGTATGCCTTCAACTGTCTTTTCACAAAACACTTCTTTTCACCTCTACTATACCTGGAAAACTGACAAGGAGTCAGTTTACCTAAAATTATTGCTAAGGCAGGGAAATCATCTCTTTGATCCTTGAAGAGATTAATTAACTTGGAAAGCAATCTTTAAAGACTCCCTTGGAGGAGGGTGTGGAACTCTCTATTGCTTGGATGCAAATGAATCACTCCTATTAATCTTCTGGGTCTAAAAAGGAAAGCCCCTATCCTGGATGAGATTTTAGAGCCTGGAAATGTGGAGAACCCTGTAATTTCTTTAAAAGCAGATAATCTAATCTGATCCATATGAGAATGACTGAATGCTTAACAGTAGATATAAAAGTTAGTTCTTGCAAAATGCAGCAGGGACAGCTGAGTGAGCAGACACTCAGGAAGCTATATCTCAATAGAATAACCTCCTATAATAGACATGCTGTGTCCTGGGAGACAGGCCTGAAAGACTTGGCTGCAATTTGTATCAACCAGTATGTCAGATCGTGGAGGATCAGCATTCAACAGTGACACTGGCTCTGGACCTTCTCTCAACTTGAGAATTGGGCTCTCTAGACCACTATAATTTGATGAAAAAGTAATACATTACAAAAATTTTGCACTTTAAAGCTATAAAGTAATTCTTACCAATTTCCAAGACATTCAACTATTTAGAACAAGATATTGACGCTTGGGGTTTCTAACTTACCCATCATAAAATTTTCTCATGCCATGAAACTTCACTATCACCTTAAGCAGTTAAAACTACCTTTCATATTTATGTAATTTTTTTTTTCAAATTCAAAGTTTGGAATGACTAAACAGTGCTGTTCAGGTGGACAATTGCATGATTAATTATAAAGATAATAAGTGAGTTTTATTTAACCTCAATACAAGGAGCATCTTTTAAAACTGCAGAATATATGTACAAATTGGTCAATCCTTCAAATATGGACAAATGAACTCTGGGAAGAAGACTAGGCATAACTCAATGTCTGAAGAGAGGCAAAAAGGCAGGGAAAGTAAATATCTCCTTCACCTATTAAAATAAACAAAGGGGGAAAGTTCACAGAAACAAAATTCTGTGCTTTCCTATCAACAACCTCAAGTTGTTGAGTAACTGAACTGATATTAAAAACCTGTATTAGTTGATGCTACAACTTACTCCCTAAAGAAAGTGCTATAGGCCATCCAGGAGGGGACCTGTAGAGAATCCAGTTTCATTACAGGTTGGTAGATCTGTCCTTACTCAAAGATAAGCAAAAAGGTAAAAATGATACCAAATTTAAAAAGTTTCATGTACAAATATATACTCAGAGCATCTGGAGTATGAGAGCATATTTTATAATGCTTTATTGATGAAACAAAAATGTTTGCTAAGATAACGCTCTTAAATGCAGCCAGGAGGTCATTAAGAAAGTGTGACTTATGTATGTCTCAGCATGGATGGAATCAGGTCTTTTGGCCATTTATTTTTCTAAAGAAGTCATACAGAACTTCTGTCAGAAACACAAGATACTTATTGGACCTTCCACTGGAAACAATGAAAACAGTGACAGACTTTATATTTTTGGGCTCCAAAATCACTGCAGGTGGTGACTGCAGCCTTGAAATTAAAAGATGCTTGCTCCTTAGAAGAAAAGTTATGAACGACCTAGACAGCATATTAAAAAGCAGAGACATTACTTTGCCGACAAAGGTCCATCTAGTAAAGCTACAGTTTTTCTAGTAGTCATGTATGGATGTGAGAGTTGGACCATAAAGAAAGCTGAGTGCCTAAGAATTGACGCTTTTGAACTGTGGTGTTGGGGAAGACTCTTGAGAATCGCTTGGACTGCAAGGAAATCCAACCAGTCCATCCTAAAGGAAATCAGTCCTGAATATTCATTGGAAGGACTGATGCTGAAGCTGAAACGCCAAGATTTTGGCCACCTGATGGGAAGAATTGACTCATTGAAAAAGACCCTCATGCTGGGAAAGATTGAAGGCAGGAGGAGAAGGGGACGACAGAGGATGAGATGGTTGGATGGCATCACCTGACTCAATGGGGTCTGAGTCAGGTGAGTTTGAGTTTGACATGAGTTGACATGAGTTTGAGTAAACTCCGGTAGTTGGTGATGGACAGGGAAGCCTAGCGTACTGCAGTCCATGGGGTCTAAAAGAGTCAGACACGACTGAGTGACTGAACTGAACCCTAAAATAACTAGTAATAGCCTATCTATGTATCAGACCCCTGCCTAAAAATACTCATGATTACTTAAGGACAAGTATTTCTTCACTAGAGTCAAGAATCAATCACAGTTTTCTCCAGGCAATTTTTAACAGCCAAATGGCTTCTTGTCTGTATAACACTCAACACTTTCTCTTCCCTGGAGCACTCTTTCAGTTCTACCTGAACCTGTGTCTTCTGAACAGTATTTCTTAAGACCTCAAATAAACTCTTGTCTTATCTGCAGCCTTCTGCAATGTATTTAGTTGTCACATCAAACAAATACTTGGGAAAGCAATTTTTATTCTCAAGACAGTTAATGAAAATAACACACTCATGCTCATAGTAGTACTATTCAAAATAGCCAAAGGTGGAAGCAGACCAATATCTATTAATGAAGGGGTAACAAGTGTGGTATATACTCCAAGGGAATATTATTTATCTTTCAAAAAGAAGAAAGTTCCAAGGTACACTACAATATGGATGAGCCTTGAAGAGATTATGCTAAGTACAGTCAGTCACAAAAGCCAAATGCTGTGCAACTCCATTTATTTGAGGCATCTAGAGTAGTCAGATTCATGGAAAGAAAGTCCCGGTCCATCACCAACCCCCAGAGTCTACCCAAACCCATGTCTATTGAGTCAGTGATGCCATCCAACCATCTTATCTCTTGGGACTGGAGAGAGTGGGAATTGGAAAGTTGTTGCTTAAATGAGATAAATAAGCTCTGGAGATTAGTTGCACAAAAATGTGAATATACTTAACACTACTTATATATTTCTTCTTAGAAACTGTCATGATTCTGGCATCTTTTGGTGAGTTCTCGCTGGCTCTTGACAATCTGGGGTAGAAGGTGTAAATTTTGTGCTAGGTCATTCCCATATCCACAATAACAATTAAGAATACATTTTAAAAAAAGAAACTTAATGAAAATAAGAGCATGATATAGCATATAACAGAAAGGACTATTAATTTTAATCAGAAGTGTGAAGAATTGCTACACAGAATTTAAAATACAATGAGTGTACCCACTCCAGTATTCTGGCCTGGAGAATTCCATGGACTGTATAGTCCATGGGTCGGTCATAAATAGTTGGACACAACTGAATGATTTTCACTTCACTTCAAGAGTAGAATCTAAACTATTCAAAGTCAAATTATTAACATCAAAAAACAAACAAACAAATTTCCAGATTTTAAAACAACATTTAAAAGTTCTAACAGCACTCAGAGGATAAAGAAAAGATGATATAAGTGATTAAAAACTGAACCAAGTTATTTAAATAGTTGACATGCAATATGCAATGAAGGAGTAAACAGAACAAAAATAGAAAAAGAAAAAAAAGCTAAACTGAAGAAAAGCCTGAGTCTGCAGACCAAAAAGACTCAGAATAGTTACTGAAACAACGTGTAGGGCCTTCCTTGGCAGTTCAGCCATCAGGACTCTGCCTCTCAGTGTGTTTCTATCCCTGGTCAGGGTACAAAGATCCCATGTGCCATGGGGCAACTAAACCCTGTATGTTACAAGGAAATATCCTGCATGATNATGTGTAGAGTCTTCTCTTGTGTTGTTGGAAGAGGGTGTTTGTTATGACCAGTGCATTCTCTTGGCAAAACTCTATTAGTCTTTGCCTTGCTTCATTCCGTATTCCAAGGCCAAATGTGTCTGTTACTCCAGGTGTTTATTGAATTCCTTGTTTTATATTCCAGTCCCCTATAATGAAAAGGACATCTTTTTGGGGTGCTAGTTCTAAAAGGTCTCATAGGTCTTCATAGAACCGTTCAACTTCAGCTTCTTCAGCATTAGTGGTTGGGGCATAGACTTCGATAACTGTGATATTGAATGGTTTGCCTTGGAGACAAACAGAGATCATTCTGTCGTTTTTGAGATTGCATAGAAGTACTGCATTTTGGACTCTTTTGTTGACCATTATGGCTACTCCATTTCTTCTAAGGGATTCTTGCCCACAGTAGTAGATATAATGGTCATCTGAGGTAAATTCACCCATTCCCATCCATTTTAGTCTGCTGATTCCGTTTGACCACTTCCAATTTGCCTTAATTCATGGACCTGAGATTCCAGATTCCTATGCAATATTGCTCTTTACAGCATCGGACCTTGCTTCTATCACCAGTCACATCCACAACTGGGTATTGTTTTTGCTTTGGCTCCATCCCTTCATTCTTTCTAGAATTATTTCTCCACTGATCTCCAGTAACATATTGGGCACCTACTGACCTGAGGAGTTCCTCTTTCAGTATCCTATCATTTTACCTTTTCATACTGTTCATGGGGTTCTCAAGGCATGAATACTTCCAATTTGCCTTAATTCATGGACCTGAGATTCCAGATTCCTATGCAATATTGCTCTTTACAGCATCGGACCTTGCTTCTATCACCAGTCACATCCACAACTGGGTATTGTTTTTGCTTTGGCTCCATCCCTTCATTCTTTCTAGAATTATTTCTCCACTGATCTCCAGTAACATATTGGGCACCTACTGACCTGAGGAGTTCCTCTTTCAGTATCCTATCATTTTACCTTTTCATACTGTTCATGGGGTTCTCAAGGCATGAATACTGAAGCAGTTTGCCATTCCTTTCTCCAGTGGACCACATTCTGTCAGACCTCTCCACCATGCCCTGCCTATCTTGGGTTGCCCCATGGGCATGGCTTGGTTTCATTGAGTTAGACAAGGCTGTGGTCCTACTGTGATTAGATTGACTAGTTTTCTGTAAGTATGGTGTCAGGGTGTCTGCCCTCTTTTGCCCTCTTGCAACATCTACCATCTTACTTGGGTTTCTCTTACCTTGGGCGTGGGGCATCCTCACGGCTGCTCCAGCAAAGCACAGCCGCTGCTCCTTACCTTGGACGAGGGGTATCTCCTCACCGCCACCCTTCCTGACCTTCAACGTGGGATGGCTCTTCTAGGCCCTCCTGAGCCCACGCAGCTACCACTCCTTGGATGTGGAAAACCACACAGGATATTAATTCTTCCATATAATAATCTGTAATCATTTTTCACTGAACATACTGCTACTAGTTTTTCTAGTAAGCTTTTTTCCCACATTGTCCTTCACATTTTTTTTCTCTCTGCATGAAAACCATCTTATCAAATAACAGCTGACATGAAAAAAATTTTTTTAATAATTTTTCTGAATCTTCACTAATGGGTTCTCCTACTTTGTGTAATTCTAAGACTCAACAGTTATCTTTTTAATAGCACTTTCAGTCATATATTGTAATTAGTCTTTTTCCCCGAGGTTTGCCCCAAGAGATCACTTGTCCCTTGACAATAGGATTATTTATTTGCACCATTTTCTGTCCAGTATCTTGTTCATATAAGGTATTCAATTATTATTTGAAACAATGAATAAATAAGTTAATTCTGATAATGTCTCTTTGGTCTTAATACTAAGGTAATTTTATTTTCAGAATTTAAAGTCTAAATAAAATTTTAGCTAAAATTTATATAATCAGTTGGCACATATTTGTTTCTATAGAAACTCTCTTAAATATATGTCATTTTGTGTCTTCATTGTACAACTATTTTAAAAACAGAAGGTTTATTTCTGTTATTTCTGTTAAACTTTGCCTACAAAGCTCCTCTTTATACCACAAGATTGACAAGGTCTTTTAAAATAAGATCAAATTCACTGGTTTTTTTTTTATGTAATAAGTATCTCTTTACAACCTTGATGTCATCTAAAAATTCAATAAAAATGTATTTTAATCCATTATCCTATATGTTAATGCCATTACAGTATGAAATAGGACAGGATGGTCAAGCCAATGTCCAGCATAACCTTGTTGCACTCCCTTCAAATCTTACCTATAACTTTAAATAATCATGAATCATGAATCAACAACTGGATTTACAAGACCTGATATGAAGAACTGACTCCTTGGAAAAGACCCTGATGCTGGGAATAATTGAAGGTGGGAGAAGAAGGGGACGACAGAGGATGAGATGGTTGGATGTCATCACCGACTCAGTGGACATGGGTTTTAGTAAACTCTGGGAGTTGGTGATGGACAGAGAGGCCTGGCATGCTGCAGTGCATTGGGTCACAAAGAGTCGGACACGACTGAGTGACTGGACTAAGTGACTGATCTGCATTTACCTCTACTCTTTCTATCAGAAGCCTTGTAATTCTTAAACTTTCATATTCAGGTCCCTTGTATATGGATATTTATTGAAACAACATGTATCACAGAATCCATTTAGGGGGAATCTTCAATAGAATTTGCATTCCAAACAGGCAGGATGTTTGAAATTGTGATCATCCCTGGTGGTCTGTACCAGATTTCTGCCTCTCTTAATTTAGCAAGTTGAAATATGGATACAGTTGGAAGGTGTTTCCTGATCTTCTCCTTTATGATTCTACCTTTAGAAGACCATGTCTACTGGTATCTCTAAACTATGAAGTCTACTGGGATCAATTATGTTTATCTGTGAGTTAGACTTCAGCAACCTTGTGCTATTGCTATAATTATATATAAAATATATAAATCTTAAACAACTATGTTCTATTATACACAACAATGATTTAATATATCTATTGTTTGTACTCCCTTTAATTTTAACATCCAAGTTCCTTTCCCCCCTCACATTTGACTCTTCATTTCATGTTATCTTCTGCATTTATTTTCACATATTTTTACAATTTTATAATGTTCTAATTACTTTTAAATATTTTTAAAGTTTCATTTTTATTAATGTTTTATTTCACTGATTTTCATTTATCTTTCCTAATTTTGTCATCTGTATTTTTCATTTTTTAAATATGATCTCATTTTTTTTACTTTTGTTTTCTCCTATCTTATTTAAATAGTTGCTCTCAATTTTTATTTTCTTAAAAGCTTTAAGTTATATAAGCATCTGAATGCAGAGTTCCAAAGAATAGCAAGAAGAGATAAGAAAGCCTTCTTCAGCAATCAATGTAAAGAAATAGAGGAAAAGAACAGAATGGGAAAGACTAGAGATCTCTTCAAGAAAATTAGAGATACCAAGAGAACATTTCATTTCATACATAGTTAGGCATTTTATAAATAATCACTATTTTTAAAACTTTTCTTTTGTCCAGATGTTTGTTCCTGCATTTTCCAAACTTTGGGAAATCATCTTCCTACTTAATATTAAAATAAAATCTGAATATTTTATGTGACCTGGGAAAAATACCTGAATTCCATACTACAGACCAGAAAAATCTCATAGCTCCCCAAGTATTTCTGAGTATGCCACAGAAGTATATATTTAAATATATATTACAATCTATCCATCCGTCTCTTTTTTTCTGTGAAGCTTTTTACTTTGATGTAGTCCCACTTGTTCATTTTTGCTTTTGTTGCCTTTGATTTTTGTGTCAAACCCAAAGAAAATCTATTTAAGGAGCTTACCATCTATGTTTTTTTCTAGAAATTTTATGGTCTCCTGCATTAAAAAATTTACCTTACAGCCTAGGTCACTGTGCATAGGATTTCTAATAGTTACTTTTTTCCCTGGCCTCATTAATGCCAGAGTAGAGGTTAGGGCAGGGGAACAGACAGAAACAGTTTTGTTCAATTATCTGTTTATAAAAACATTAAATCAAATGAGGAAATTAAGGAAATTGATATTGAATTCAGTTGCTCCTTGGGATATTCTGTGAATCTATTTCTTTAATAATCAGTCGTCAGTTGCTTTTAAAAATACAATATGATGACCAGGCAAATAAAATATTTTTCAAGATTATCTCTATTTAATCAAAGTAGTATAAGATGTTCATGTCTGGTCAGAATGTCTCCTCTGATTTTGCAAACAGCATGGTAAATATTGTTCAATAAATTTGAAGAATGTGAAAGATGTATACCACTGGGTATAAGAGACTTCTCTGAAGAATACCAACTTCCTTCTATCAAATATATGTTTCCAGACATGCTGAGATATAATATTCATTTAAGAACGCACATTTGTAGTCTAGAACTGAGAGCTATTTGATGTAGATGAATTGCACAGCTGAAACAAAATTTGGACCATTATTAACACAACTATGTATCTTTTGCTTTCTTACTCTGTATTGTTGGGGGAATCTGTATATTTAAGATGACTATTAAGTTGTGCACATTCTTTGAAAGTGTTCCAGGTTCAGCTAAGATTATCATCATGAGGGAACTTTTTCTTTAAAGATATCAAATCTAAAAGCAATACTAATACTAATTCAATTAAATAAATGATAGCCATTTAAATTATTTTAAAATAGTGAGGCTATTCACTCAGATTGAAAGCAAGGTAAAAGCCCCCCAACCATCACATTTTTTCATGCAGTTTTAGGGGATTTAGGGGATAGTAGACAAAATTAGAGCTACTTTCAAAGATTTGATATTAAACACAGTTTGATTTCTCCTAGAGAGATAAATTATGAGCTCATCACAAATTGGATTAGAAAATGAGCATGTAAGGCCACCTGAAAGGGAGAAGATGTGTTCAGCTCAAGGAGACAATGGTGTCACCAGTAGTGGCTATTGCTCTGGGAGATACTGGGCTGTGACTCACTTCCACAGCCCCGAGTTGAAAGGATTAAGTTAGGCTCCATCAGGAACTGTAGCTCTCTAAACAGAAAAGTTCCCCTGCAGCCAAAACAGGCAACAATGCCAAGCCTCAGGCTTGCTTCACACCTGTAGATCTTTTTAACATTTCATCAGTTTAAGCTCCAGATTACCCAGGGAAACCACTTGATTTGGTCTGGCATTTCTTCAATTCTGACAGGTTTAGATTTTAGTATCTAGGCATAATAGAAATAATCACCTTCAAATGCCCAGTCATAAATAATTGTTTTAAAATCTTAAAAAGTTTTTTCATTTATTCTCTTGTGATGCTATTTAACTATATCAGCAATATATCTTATTTCATACCTTTCTTTTCACACTTACAACAACAGATATACACCTTCATAATCTTTTGTCTAAAAAACTGTTGTTCTTCCAAGCTCTATTTCTTAACTTTATTAACCTCTATTCAGTATGTCACCAGATTTAAGTTCTTAAAATGCAAATCTGCTCATGATGTTAGAGCAAATGCAGTCTTGTCATGATACCTATTTAGAATAGGCAAAATTTCAAATTATTGTTTGACATATAACGCTATCTATTACTTGACCCTAATTTAACTCTGAGGCTGCTGAAATGGTTCAGTGATAGCAGGAGATACAGGTTCCATCACTAGGTTGGAAGATCGCCTGCAGAAGGAATCCTACTCCAGTATTCTTGTCTGGAAAATCCTCTGAACAGAAGAGCTTGGCGGGCTACAGTTCATGGGGTCACAAAGAGTTGCACACTGCTCAGTGACAGAGGAAGCAGCAATTAAACTTTATTAATTCTGACAACAGACTCACAAATACCTCAAATTTCTGTAAATCTTTCTTTTAGGCCTAATCCTTCCTAGTTTCAGTTTTGCATTTGTGCTAGTTCTTTTTCCCAACTGGAATTTATTTCTCTTGTCTCCTAATAAAATCTTATCTTCTATTAGGACTCATTTTTTTAAATCTTTAAAAATTCTTTTATTTTATATTGGACTATGTTTATAATGTATTCCTGGAAACGTCTCCTAAATTTTTCAGACAGATTATTATTTTACTTGCATGTTAAATCACCTAACTTTATATATATATACACACACACACACACACACACACACACACACATGTATGTATGTATCTTTAACTCTTATCATATGCTATTAAAATTTTTTACATGAACATTTTTACCACCTAATATTTTACCTATGAGCTAGAACCATATTTATGTCTTCTGAATTTGAAGCATATAAGAAATCATGCTAATTATTATGTATTATTATAAATACATTGAATAAATGTATTCAACAGACTGAATTAGACCATTGAAATGAGTCATCAATCACTGCAGCTTTAAGGGTCTGTAAGTGGGGAAATTCTGGTTAGGGGAGACATTCTAATCTATGTATATGTTGTAATTGAGCATTACATATAGTACATGTTTACTTCTCTGTCTCCATTTAATAAAATATAAAGTTCTTGATGGCAATGACTGTCTTATTTATCATTGAGTTGTTAGTGCTTATAAAAGAGGTATCAGGTATTGGTATTCATTTATTCACCAAGAAACTATGTATTGAACACTTGTTATGTACAAAGCATAACCCCTCAGTGCAGGAGTATAGCAGTGGGATAGAGCAGATGAAGGTCCTATCTGGTGAAGCTCAGTATTACGTACAATAAAAGATGAAGATAAGTAGTACCAGGATGATGGAAGCAGGGTTGTTATTTTAGAGATGAAGTAAGAAAAAGCCTCTCTAATAAAGTAACAAGCCAAAAAGAGTTGAAGAATCAAGACAAGTAAATAATCTAAGGAGATACATATCAGTGAGAGAGAGAGAGGCCTCTGAGAAGCCCTGAGGTGGGAAAGGGCTGGGGAGGCTCAAGGAATGTCTGAAGGCCCATGTGGCAGGTGTGGCTGATGAAAGAGAAGAGAAGGGCTGAGTTCAGAGCTGATGTAGGAGCCAGGATCATTTATGTCTTTTGGATTCACTTCTATTCCCTCTCCATTTATTCCAAACCAATCCCAGTGGTGTTATTAAAATGCAAATTGGAATATGTCAAGATCTTATTTCAAATTTTTTTTTTTTGGCTTCTCATTACTTAGAGAAAACAGAAAGACCCTTCTATTCCCATAAAATCCTGCAAAAATTATCCCCAGCTTGCCTCCAAGGGCTGGTATTGCCACCCTTGCTTTCAGCTCTCTCCTCCCAAACAATTTTCTGTCTCAAAATGTCATTTTTCACCCCAGTTCAGGAAAGCTGCCTGAATTACATTCTCAGTCTAGAACCCTTTCTCATTTCACAGTTTCTTTCTTTCACTGGCTGTTTCCTCTGTATCCCTCAGATGTCATCTTAAATATTACCACTTTAGACAAGCTTTCCCTAATTACTCAGTTTATGACCACCTACTACCCAATAGCTCTCTATTTAATTATGTGTTAAATGTTTATTTTTCTCACTAGTTCATAAACACTGTAGAAGCAAGAATATTATCTGATATAGGATGTTACCCCAGTATCTACCATGATACAGGTATATATAATGAATGCTTGATTATGCTTTTGGTTGGATAAATAGATGGGTGGGTGAATGAATGATGTGCTTTTGTTAGGTTAAAAAAAAAATTATGGACTTTTCCGGGTGATCCAGTGGCTAAGACTTTGCACTCTCAATGCAGGTGGACAAAGTTTAATCCTTGGTTGGGGAACTAGATCCCACATGCCAAAACTAAAATTACCACATGCCACAATGAAGATCGAAGATCCCATGTGCTGCAACTAACACCTGGTAGAGCCACATAAACAAATAAATAAAATAAAAAATTAACAAACAAAAAGCAAATGCCAGCTGTACTGTTACATAGTGCTAGAAGAATTTTCTAGTAAATTAATTCTCAAATCTTGACCCTTGGAATAAACTGTGATATCTCTCACACTACTTTTGTGATTCTGTGGAAAGGGAAGATTACACAGGTGCTCTGAAGGGCACAGGCTGTAATTATACAAATAATAAATATTATTATTATTAAAGACTTGTTTTACTTTTCTAAAACTGTCACTAATCAGCTGATGATCTATAACTTACAAACATAGTTATTGTACTCATATACCAGTGTTTATGACAAGAAAGTTGTACACAATAATCTATCCTATTTCATTTCCTGTTTATGACTTATAGGGGAAAAAACTAAGATTTTAAAACTCAGAAGAATGAATACAGCAGGTAGTGGCATGAGCAATGATTAATATTTCAAATATTGTTTTGAAAATAATATGTCAAGTGCTCAAACCACGCAAGTACAAAATAAATATCTGTAAAATGTAAGAACATTTTAAATCATTTAATTAGTTCTATTATCTGTTCTTTGAATTCAGTTTCCTTGATGAAAATGTGATTATGCAGGCATGTACTTTTTTATCTAAGACAAAAATACTCGTGTTGTTGTTAAAATAAAAGCTGCTTGATTCAAAATAGAATAATCAATGATATTTTTCATGTATATACTAAAATGTTTAAAACAACTGATTAGGCTTTTATTTGTGAGACTCAGAAATCCACTGCACTCCATTTGTAAGAATTCTGATACTAAGGTCTATTTTCTCTTAGTATTTTGCAGACAATTTATCCATAGTGACCCCAGTGCACAGTGATTTACAGACTCACTAGTTTTATAAATTCACAATAATTTCACACAGATTCACACAATAACAATATTATCAGTCACCCCTTCCTTGGAGAAATATTTCGAAAAAAGCAAGTCAATAACTTTAATGGATGTTTCTACCACCATTGAGAAAACTGCTATTGATTTCAAATGATATATAATCTAGTCCATATCTAATCCATCATTACTAGCTACAGTTTACAGATTTATAGAAATAAATAATCTGAAATTATCTCAAAGGGAGACAAGATATGCCCATATCTGTATAAATTCTGAGGGCAAGCAAGTGTCAATAATTCCTTTCTTCTAAAATAATATATTCTGCATTTTATTAGAAAGGCATATTATGATGAACTTTTCCCATAGCTTTGTTGAAGTCAACTGGAAGCCTACTTTTGTTCTCTTGGAAAATTTGTGCATTGGAGTGAAAAAGTGGGGGTGGCTACTCATATACAAACTAAGCAGTATATCTATTTATAATAAAAACAAATTGAGAAGTCACTTTTCACTGTATGAATTCTTGATTTTTTAAAATAAGAATAGCCTCTATTAAAATAGAAATAGTTCTCATTTATGCGTAAAGCAGATATGTTTCCAAAAAGAGCTAATCACTTCTTTACTTCCTTATTTTATATAAACATTTTCACCTGCTACTTTCTTTCCTTTGTGCTTCCTAGTCTTGTCTCTAATTAGAACAATTTTAACAAAGGAAAGAACTGTTTAAACTTGGCAATAAGAACGGTTTTTGAAAGTTGCAATACTTTTTTTTTGACTATCAGTCCTTGGAATGTTTCTTGATTCTGTGTCTCTCTACATTTCTGAACCACAAAAGTGACTTTATTCATATATCATTTTTCCATTTGTTCTAGGAAATGTTTCAAGATTGTCAGGAATTTTTACTTGAATTCTCTTTCATTTGTGTTTTCTTTGCTTCTGGGTGATAGGGACTGAAGGTTTCTTAATTATTTTATAAGTACATCTACATGAAACAACTCACTCAGTGCATTTGGTTTGTATTAAGCCTGTGAGTTGTTCAAAATCTTAATTTTACTTTTCCCTGAATGTCCACAAAATACTATTTCTAAACAAAAAGGCACTATTTCTCCAAAACAAAGAAAATTTTATTTATATTTCCATATCTGCTATTATTTATTGTGGCTTTCCAAAGGCCTAAAACTCTTTGAGATACACTGACATTCTGTAACTCATCTCAGCACAAAGGTCACTCTGATAAAATGAAGATCTTGCTCCTTTGAAGATATATGCCCTCAAAATTTAGGGACAAGATCAGTGTCTAGATGTGCCTCATTGGGATCAAAATATCACTGTATTAATTATCATCAGAGCCTGAAGATGCTTCATGGTAGAAAATAAGTAAATAAATAATGTGGATGGATGCTTTAGGGACTATCTCTAGGCAGGAGTAAAAATGGTGATCTCTGCCATTATATGTCAGATGTAGGAGAAAATGTCGGGAATGCTTATGTTTTCTAATATTTTAAAGCTCCAACTTAACCTTATATGTACATTGTTTTACACAGATGCACCACAAACAAAAGAGATGGAAGTGGCACTGCTCTTAAAAGTATATTCTCCCATTCATTTGCGTCTTTGTCTTCCCACCTGGGCTCCCTGGTGGCTCAAAGGTTAAAGCGTCTGCCTGGAATGAGGGAGAAAATAGGTTTGATTCCTGGGTTGGAAAGATCCCCTGGAGAAGGAAATGGCAAGCCACTCCAGTACTCTTGCCTGGAGAATCCCATGGAGGGAGGAGCCTGGTAGGCTACAGTCCATGGGGTTGCAAAGAGTCAGACACGACTCAGTGACTTCACTTTCTTTGTCTTCCCACCACCCTAAGCTTGTTTTGCAACAATTTATCTAATCCAAACCCTTCATTTTGCCATGAAAACATGGAAAGATTACAAGACACAGTTAAGTTCTCACAAAGATGGGAATACCCTCTTTTCTCTTTAAACCAGATCAAACAAACAAGGTGAAAAGACAGCCTTCTGAATGGGAGAAAATAATAGCAAATGAAGTGACTGACAAACAACTAATCTCAAAAATATACAAGCAACTTATGCAGCTCAATTCCAGAAAAATAAATGACCCAATCAAAAAATGGGCCAAAGAACTAAATAGACATTTCTCCAAAGACATACAGATGGCTAACAAACACATGAAAAGATGCTCAACATCACTCATTATCAGAGAAATGCAAATCAAAACCACAATGAGGTACCATTTCATACTAGTCAGAATGGCTGCGATCCAAAAGTCAACAAGCAATAAATGCTGGAGAGGGTGTGGAGAAAAGGGAACCTTCTTACACTGTTGGTGGGAATGCAAATTAGTACAGCCACTATGGAGAACAGTGTGGAGATTCCTTAAAAAATTGCAAATAGAACTGCCTTATGATCCAGCAATCCCACTGCTGGGCATACACACCGAGGAAACCAGAATTGAAAGAGACACGTGTACCCCAATGTTCATTGCAGCACTGTTTATAATAGCCAGGACATAGAAGCAACCTAGATGTTCATCAGCAGATGAATGGATAAGAAAGCTGTGGTACATATACACAATGGAGTATTACTCAGCTACTAAAAAGAATACATTTGAATCAGTTCTAATGAGGTGGATGACGCTGGAGCCGATTATACAGAGTGAAGTAAGCCAGAAAGAAAAACACCAATACAGTATACTTACACATATATATGGAATTTAGAATGATGGTAATGATAAACCTGTACGCAAGACAGCAAAAGAGACACAGATGTATAGAACAGTCTTTTGGACTCTGTGGGAGAGGGAGAGGGTGGGATGAGTTGGCAGAGTGGCAGTGTAACATGTATGATATCATAAGTGAAACGAATCGCCAGTCCAGGTTTGATGCAGGATGCAGGATGCTTGGGACTGATGCACGAGGATAATCCAGAGAGAAGGTTGAGGCGAGAGGGGGGAGGTGGGGGTCGGGATTGGGAGTTCGTGTACACTCGTGGCTGATTCATGTCAATGTATAGCAAAATGAATAAAGTATTGTAAAGCAAAACAAACTAAAAAATAAAAATCAATTTAAAAAAAAAAGAAAAGAAATAAATGGATGCAGAACCTATAGATTAAAAGAAAAATTTTAAAGTGATTAACCAACCACAAAAGTGGACTTTATATGGATTCTGATAGAAACAAACTATGAAAAATAAAGCCATGTCTGAGACTTGAAAAAAAAAAAAAAACAATGCAAACATCCATCATCAGGAGAATGGATAAATAGATTATAGTATATCTACATGGTGAAGTAGTGCTCAACAAATAAAAGGAATGAACAATTGATACATGAACAACACGGCTGCATCTCAAAATAGTTATGCTGAGTTAAAGAGGCCAGAAAAAGGAAACTCCATACTGTATGATTCCATTTATATAAAATTTTGGAAAATGTAAACTCATCTATAGTAACAGAAAACAGCTAACTCAATAGTTGCCTGGTAGCTGGGGTGAGTAAAGATGGAAGGGGTGCTTACCAAAGACAACAAGGAAATTGTAGGGACGAGGGGTGTGTTCATTATTCTGACCATGGCAGTGGTTTCATGGGTGTATAAGTATGTCAAAAATTCTCCGTTTGTGTACTTAAAAAAAAAAAAAAAAAGACGCTTGCTACTTGGAATATAAGTTATGACCAACCTAGACAACATATTCAAAATCAGAAACATTACTTTGCCAACAAAGGTCATTCTAGTCAAACTATGGTTTTTCCAATGGTCACATATGGATGTGACAGTTGGACTGTGAAGAAATCTGAAGGCTGAAGAATTGATGCTTTTGAAGTATGGTGTTGGAGAAGACTCTTGAGAGTTTTGGGATTGCAAGGAGATCCAACCAGTCCATTCTAAAGGAGATCAGTCCTGGATGTTCTTTGGAAGTACTGATGCTAAAGCTAAAACTCCAGTACTTTGGCCACCTCATGTGAGAGTTGATTCATTGGGAAAGACTCTGATGTTGGGGGGCATTGGGGGCAGGATGAAAAGGGCACGACAGAGGAAGAGATGGCTGGATGGCATCACTCACTCGATGGATGTGAATTTGAGTGAACTCTGGGAGTTGGTGATGGACAGGAAGGCTTGGCGTGCTAAAGTTTTTGGGGTCGCAAAGAGTTGGACATGACTGAGTGACTGAACTGAACTGCTGTTCCATGTCCAGCTCTAACTGTTGCTTCCTGACCTACATATAGGTTTCTCAAGAGGTTTGTCAGATGGTCTGGTAGTCCCATCTCTTTCAGAATTCTCCACAGTTTACTGTGATCCACACAGTCAAAGGTTTTGGCATAATCAATAAAACAGAAATAGATGTTTTTCTGGAACTCTTGCTTTTTCTACAATCCAGTGGATGTTGGCAATTTGATGTGTGGTTCTTCAGCCTTTTCTAAAACCAGCTTGAACATCTGGAAGTTCATGGCTCACGTATTGCTGAAGCCTGGCTTGGAGAATTTGGAGCATTACTTGACGAGTGTGTGAGATGAGTCAATTGTGTGGTAGTTTGAGCATTCTTTGGCATTGCCTTTATTTGGGATTGGAATGAAAACTGACCTTTCCAGTCCTGTGGCCACTGCTGAGTTTTCCACATGTGCTGACGTATTGAGTGCAGCACTTTGACAGCATCATCTTTCAGGATTTAAAATAGCTCAACTGGAATTCCATTACTTCCACTAGCTTTTTTCATAGTGATGCTTTCTAAGGCCCACTTGACTTCACATTCCAGGATATCTGGCTCTATGTGAGTAATCACACCATCGTGATTATCTGGGTCGTGAAGATCTTTTTTGTTCAGTTTTTCTATGTATTCTTGCCACCCCTTCTTAATATCATCAGCTTCTGCTAGGTCCATGCCATTTCTATCCTTTATCGAGCCCATCTTTGCATGAAATGTTTTCTTGATATTTCTAATTTTCTGGAAGAGATCTCTAGTCTTTCCCATTTTGTTGTTTTCCTCTATTCTTTGCATTGATCACTGAGGAAGGCTTTCTTATCTCTTCTTGCTATTCTTTGGAACTCTGCATTGAGATGCTTATATCTTTCCTTTTCTCCTTTGCTTTTTGCTTCTCTTCTTTTCACAGCTATTTTTAAGGCTTTCTCAGACAGCCATTTTGCTTTTTTGCATTTCTTTTCCATGGGCATGATCTTGATCCCTGTCTCCTTTACAATGTCCCAAACCTCTGTGCATAGTGTTTCAGGAACTCTGCCTATCAGATCTAGTTCCTTAAATCTATTTCTCACTTACACTGTATAATCATAAGTAATTTGATTTAGATTAGACAGTCAGGTCATGGTGGAGATATCTGACAGAATGTGGCCCACTGCAGAAGGGAATGGCAAACCACTTCAGTATTCTTGCCTTGAGAACCCCATGAACAGTATGAAAATGCAAAATGATATGATACTGAAAGAGGAACTCCCCAGGTCGGTTGGTTCCCAATATGCTACTGGAGATCAGTGGAGAAATAACTCCAAACAGAATGAAGGGATGGAGCCAAAGCAAAAACAATACCCATTTGTGAATGTGACTGGTGATAGAAGCAAGGTCCGATGCTGTAAAGAGCAGTATTGCATAGGAAGCTGGAATGTTAGGTCCTTGAATGAAGGCAAATTGGAAGTAGTCAAACAGGTGATGGCAAGAGTGAACATCAAACATTCTTGGAGTCAGGGAACTAAAATGCACTAGAATGGGTGAATTTAACTCAGATGACTATTACATCTACTACTGCAGGCAAGAATCCCTTAGAAGAAATGGAGTAGCCATCATGGTCAACAAAAGATCCTGAAATCTAGTACTTGGAATGAATCTCAAAAATGACAGAAAAATCTCTGTTCGTTTCCAAGGCAAACCATTCAATATCACAGTAATCCTAGTCTATGCCCCAACAAGTAACGCTGAAGAAGCTGAAGTTGAACGGTTCTATGAAGATCTCCAAGACCTTTTGGAACTAACACCCCCCAAAAGAGGTCCTTTTCATTATAGGGCCTGGAATGCAATAGTAGGAAGTCAAGAGACACCTCAAGTAACAGGCAAATTTGGCCTTGGAATGGGGAATGAATCAAGGCAAAGGATGATAGAGTTTTGCCAAGGGAACACACTGGTCATAGCAAACACCCTCTTCCAACAACACAAGACAAGACTCTACACATGGACATCACCAGATGGTCAACACTAAAATCAGATTGATTATATTCTTTGCAGCCAAAGATGGAGAAGCTCTATACAGTCAGCAAAAACATGACCAAGAGTTGTCTGTGGCTCAGACCATGAACTTCTTATTGCCACTTCAGACTTAAATTGAAGAAAGTAGGGAAAATCTCTAGACCATTCAGGTATGACCTAAATCAAATCCCTTATGATTATACAGTAGAAGTGAGAAATAGATCATTATGTAGTGTCCTTATTTGTTCTTTACCTTGTCTTTAGTTCAAAGACTATTTTATCTGATAGTATTTCTACTCCTGCTTTCTTTTGGCCTCCATTTGCATGAAATATATTTTTCTAGCCCTTCATTTTCAGTCTGTATGTGTCCCTTGGTTTGAGGTGGGTCTCTTGTAGACAGCATATATAAGAGTCTTGTTTTTGTATTCATTCATCCTGTCTTTTTCTTTTGGTTGGGGCGTTTGACCCATTTACACTTAAGGTAATTATTGATAATTATGATCCCATTGCCATTTACTTTGTTGTATTAGATTCGAATTTATAGATCTTTTCTGTGTTTCTTGTTTAGAGAAGATCCTTTAGCATTTGTTGAAGAGCTGGTTTGGTGGTGTTGAATTCTCTCAGCTTTTGTTTGTAAAGCTTTTGATTTCTCCTTCATATCTGAATGAGATCCTTGCTGAGTATAGTAATCTTGGTTGTAGGTTTTTCTCTTTCAAAACTTTAAGTATGTCCTGCCATTCCCTTCTGGCCTGAAGAGTTTTTATTGAAAGATCAGCTGTTATTCTTATGAATATCCCTTTGTGTGTTATTTGTTGCTTTTCCCTTGCTGCTTTTAATATTGCTCATTGTGCTTGATCATCGTTAGCTTGATTAATATGTGTCTTGGGATGTTTTGCCTTGGATTATCCTGTTTGTAGCTCTGGATTTCTGGGAATTTGGTGGCTATTCCCCTCCCCATTTTAGCCAAGTTTTCAACTATTATCTCCTCAATTGTTTTCTCATGCCTTTCTTTTTGTCTTCTTATTCTGGGACTCCTATGATTCGAATGTTGGGGCATTTAACATTGTCCCAGAGGTCTCTGAGGTTGTCTTCATTTTTTAAGGTATTTTCTTCTTCTCTGCCTCATTTATTTCCACCATTGTATCTTCTACCTTATTTATTCTATCATCTGGCCTGAGTTATTCTACTGTTGGTTCCCTCCAGAGTGCTTTTGATCTCAGTTATTGCATTATTCATTATTGATTGACTTTTATTTATTTCTTCTAGGTCCTTGTTAAACATTTCTTGCATCTTTTCAATCCTTATCTTATCAGTAAGTCCATCTTGTTTTCAAGATTTTGAATCATTTGTACTATCATTATTCTGAATTCTTTTTCGGGTAGACTCCCTATCTCCTCCTCTTGCATTTGGTCTGGTGGGCATTTATCATGTTCCTTTACCTGCTGAATATTTCTCTGCCTTTTCATTTTGTTTAGAATATTGTGTTTGGGATGCCCTTTCTGTAGGCTGGAAGTTCATGGTTCCTCTTTACTGTGGAACCTGATCCCTGTGGGTGGGGTCGAACTAGTGACTTGTCAAGGTTTCCTTGTTGTGGGAGCTTGCATTTGTGTTCTGGTAGGTGGAGCTGGATCTCTTCTCTCTGGAGTGTAATGAAATACCCAGTAGTGATTTTTGGGATGTCTATGGGTTTGGCATGTCTTTGGGCTGCCTGCCTTTTGTCTTTTATATTTTGTCCTGCCTCCTTTTGAAGAGAATGGGCTGCCTCTCTGGGTGCCTGGTGTCCTCCACCAGCATTCAGAAGTTGTTTTGTGGAAGTTTCTCAACATTCAAATGATCTTTTGATGAATTTGTGGGACAGAAAGAGTCTCCTCATCCTATTCCTCCACCATCTTGGGACTGCCTAAAGATAATCTTGATGAAGGTAACAAGAGTATAAAAGCTGGCTTGAAACTCAACATTCAAAAAACTAAGATCATGTCATCCAGTCCCATCACTTCATAGCAAATAGATGGAAAAAAAAAAAGGAAACAGTGACAGATTTTATTTTATTTCACTCAAAAATCACTGTGGATGGTGACTACAGTCATGAAATTAAAAGACATTGCTCCTTGGAAGAAAAGTTATGACAAACCTAGACAGCCTATGAAAAAGCAGAGACATAACTTTGCTGACAAAGGTCCATATAATCAGACGTATGGTTTTTCCAGTAGTAATGTATGGATGTGAGAGTTGGGGCATAAAGAAGGCTGAGCACTGAAGAACTGGTGCTTTCAAAATGTGGTGCTGGATAAGACTCTTGAGAGTTCATTCCTTGGACAGCAAGGAGATCAAACTAGTCAATCTTAAAGGAAATCAACCCTGAATATTCATTGGAAGGACTGATGCTGAAGCTAAAGCTCCAATACTTTTGGCTACCTGATGCAAAGAGCTGACTCATTGCAAAAGACCCTGATGCCAGTAAAGATTGAGAGCAGGAGGAGAAGCGGGAGACAGAGGACAAGATTGTCGGATGGCATCATCAACTCAATGGACATGAGTTTGAGCAGACTTTGGGAGATAGTGTAGGACAGGGAAGCCTGACATGCTACAGTTCATGGGGTCGCAAAGAGTCAGATGTGACTGAGAAACTGAAAACAACAACTAGCCAATCTTGTTTATCTCATATTATTAACATGCTGTCATGAAAACAGTAGACCAATATGATGCTCTTTGTAATGTATGAACGGTCTAATTCCCTTCAGACAAAACTGTGGTGGAAGGATAGAAGGTTAAAACAGGCATAAGGAAGACAATTAGTATATACTTTGTCCTTTCCATGGGAATATGAACCACATTCTAGTCTCCCCTGATAGGGGTGAAAATAATGTATTCACTAATACTGTTGGATAATGCCAAAAAGACTGAATGGACTTTCCACTCAAAAATTAGTTAAGAGGTCAGGATTTATGACACACTTAGCAATAGGATATGCAGAGATTTATTACTCACACATTGAAGCTTTCTGGCAAGAATATGGTTCTTTTTCATTAACTCTCAAAATCTCTCTTTAGCACTTCCTGTTTTATTCTGATATTGGTCTCATACATCATTATCTTTTCTTTCCTTCATTAGAATGTTTAACTATATAAGTTCAGAATTTTATCTCAGTGCTTCACTACAAATATATACATGATTAGAGTCTAATTTTTAGACTTTATAATACTGTATAAAAATGACTTCTATTTGCCATTGATGATGGAATAGCATTTATTACATGAATGGGGTATTCATTCTATTTTCCATATTCATGACTTCATAGATATTATTTCTATAAAATTATAGTATAGATAAAAATATAGACATCAATTTTAATAATTTTTAGATTTATTTTTCACTAAATATTCAAAATGCTTCAGAAAGAATAATTATTCAGAATCTTTAACATTTTGCATGTTTATTGTTATTTACATATCTTTTTTGTGAAATAAGTCTTTTCATGTTTTTACAGAAGGTTACGTAGTAATTTTATCTTTAATTATCTATATTATGAAAAATATAAAATGTCCTCTAATGAACAATCTACCTGGCTCAAGAAGCAGACATTACTAATAAATGTACAGCCCTTTGTGGACTCCATCTCTATTGCACTATTCTTCTTTACTACTTGAAATAACCACTGTCTTAATGTGATATTTATCTAAATTTCATTTACAATTTATCACAACTATATATACTCCTGAAAAAAATAGCTTGCTTAATTTAGCACATTTTGAACAGCATATTAATTGAATAATTCATTGTGCTTTTTCAGTTCCATTTTTTTCACTCTATATTTTGTTTATCATAATTATCCTTCCTTATACATGTAACTGTCATCTATTTTCACAGTTGTCAGGTTTTGTTTGAAAAACCCAAAATGTTCGTACTCTGCTGAAGGCTGCTTGAGTTCCTCACATTATTTCAATTCTACATATTTTTTTGTGGAATGATTTTACACATCTTTTGGAGAAAAAAAAAATATGAGGATCTATTTAGTTTATAGGCCAAGAAGAAAGATCTCAAGATCATGGAGTATGGAGTATGCATAAGTTCAAATGTACTAGGTTAGGTTAACTGCTTTCCAATGAAGTGTGTCACTTTATATTCACATCAGCAGAATGTGACAGTTTCCACTGATGCTTTCCTTCATAAATATTTGCTGTTTCCATGACAACATTTATATTAAGTAGTTTCTCTGATTACTAATAAAATTGACCATATTTTAATGTGCATAATTTCATTTGTGTTTTCTTCTTAGTCTTCTGTTTGGCCTATTTTTAAAGATCTCTTTGTCTTTACTGTGCTGAATCATCTGCTGTGTGCTAGGAACTTCTTTTTTATCATTATATGAAGATATAGTTATGCATATGATGCTAAGGTCCCTGAGCTTACATTTTGTACCAAGTAAATAAATAAGACAATGTCAGGTATTTATAAACACTTTTATTGAAAATTAAACTAAGTTAAATTAAGATGCTTATGGGGTTTGCTTATTGAAGTTGAGAGGGTAGGAAAAATAATTTTGAGGCTGATGTTAAGCATCAATAATTCTAGATAAGTTTCTTAAAATTTAAATCTTGTTATCAGTGCTGTATTTTTTGCTTGTTTTTTAAAATTTTTTACTCAAACAAAAATTTTATATACCTAGATTCAATGTGTATCTAAAGCAAATATATCTGGTTCTGCTTTTCTTACTCTTTTCACTTGTTTAGTATTCAAATCTGTCTTTCTAATATAAGTCTGGATAATAAGCTGAGTATTTCAATTACCAGTATCTAATAATGGCTTCTGTGGTAGCTCAGCTGGTAAAGAATCCACCTGCAATGCAGGAGACCCCAGTTCAATTTCTGGGTGGGGAAGATCCCCTGGAGAAGGGATAGTCTATTCACTCAAGTATTCTTGGGCTTTCCGGCTCAGACAGTAGTCTTCCTGCAAGGTAGGAGACCTGGATTCAATCCATGGGTTGGGAAGATCCCCTGGAGGAGGGCATCGCAACCCACTCCAGTATTCTTGCTTGGAGAATCCCCATTGACAGAGGAGTCTGGTGAGCTACAATCCATGGTGCCACAGAGAGTCGGACATGATGGAATGACTAATCACAGCACAGCACAGATAAAGTATAGTCTCATGTTTTCTATTTAGGCAGAATATCTGGAAACTTGTGATACCTAGTAGGCACTGCTACCATATTCCTTCCTATCTGTACTTTGGTTTCTGCAGTATCACAGTGGGATCTACATGGCATAGCTTGTGACTGTCAGAAACAGGCACTGAGATAGAGTTTGGCATACGGGATGTTTCCTAATGATAAATACCTATGGAAAAGATGGAGAAAAAAAGCATAGAGCAGAGAAAAAAGTTTAACTGCAATGTTGGCTCAACAAAGGCTTGGTCAAATTTATATGGGGATAGCTGAAGCATATATAACCCATCAGAGGAAACCCACATTGGGTCAAAGTAGCAGGATGTTTGCACTCATACCTCAACTATTCATTGGATGTTTGCTGCTCTGGTTAGCATATGTCCTTTAAGGTGATTCTCTGCAGATAAGGTATATTAAATATTATGCTGGAGCTGAAACCTGTAGGCTGTCTGCAAACAACTGGGGTAACAACTAGTTCTTTGAGGAGAAATATAGTTAGTGCATTTCCACGCCCATCACATTGTGATATTATGGAGGATATTCTAGCCAAAGACAAATCTGCTTCAGAAATCATTCAGTTTATAAGGGCAGAAGAAAAATAGAATCATAAGGTAAAGACAAGATGACTGTATTATGTCATTTTGGCCAAAGAGTTTCCATAAAGATATACTTTTCATTACTATTGCAGTGAATCATAATGTGGTTTGGCATAGAATATCACGTCATAATCCGTTTATTTCCCTACTATACTCACTTCAGATTTTGTGTGTGTGTGTGTGTAGAGAGAGCCCCATATATATGTTCCATTTTGCTCATATATATATACAATTGCATATTGCATTTCAATGACTATGATGCCAATTAGATTTTTTTCTTATTGTAGCAAAATTAATTACATAATTTTAAACAGTCTTCTGCCTTATTTTGTTTTGCAATGATAACATGAATTGATGTTTTTATTAATTACTTTGGCTCCTGAAGAGACATTTTGGTATAAAGAATCCATTTATCCTTTATCAATAAAATGAATTCCTTGATTATAATTTTTACTCCTTTACTTGCTTTATTAAGTACTTCAATTGTCTTTATCTTATAGATTTTGGATATCCTCAAAATCTTTTCCGTATTAATTTAGAAAAACACATTTGATTGAAATGGTCTCAATAATTAAGCAGAACTAATAAAAAATGGCATTTGCATCATTCTATAATAGTAATAATATGAGGTTTCAAAATTTAGCTTCTTAATGAATTGTTACTTTTATTCTTAGAGTATCTTTTTAATATAGAAATCCAT
Organism: Aepyceros melampus; assembly: GCA_006408695.1. Taxonomy (NCBI): domain Eukaryota; kingdom Metazoa; phylum Chordata; class Mammalia; order Artiodactyla; family Bovidae; genus Aepyceros; species Aepyceros melampus. The sequence continues at coordinate 76,381 of SJXQ01009635.1, read as the reverse complement.
TTACCTCATTTATTATTAATTATCATTGTAAATGGAACTCCATTTACTGATTGGAATGAATAAGAAAAGAACACCATCCCTGTTGCAACATATTTTTTAAATGAGAAATCTTACAAATCATATTTGCAGTATTACAATGGATCTGAATTAGTGAGTGTTTAAATTTTTAACCTAAGCACATTATCACTGATTGTTTTCTCACCAAAAGCATTTGCTAATCCAATTCAGACACTGAACTTCCCTCACTAAATCTACAAATCTCTAATTTTATACCCAGCTAAAAACATGCCTCAAAATTAAATCCAAGTAATGATATCCTCAGACAAAAGCTAAAATAACTGGTCACCAGTAGAATAACACTACAAAAATACCAGTTCTTCAGGCTGAATAAAATTATTCTCAGATGGACTAAAGGAGTTATGAGAGGGATTAAGATATGCAAAAATACAAACAGATGAATAAATACAAAAGAGGTGCATTTTTTAAAGCAGTAAGCCTGATATTTCAACATGCATAGAATCACCTGTTTTAACAGGTCCTTGCCAAAAAACAAATCTTTGAGTCTAACTTCTGAATAAAAACATACATATCCATATGTGTGTGTGTGTATAAAATGAATTGTAAGAAATCATCCAAAATGCAATATTGCTAGTGATGAGAGATGCAGTATAAATGCAATGTCAATATCAGTAAGATGTCCATTCCAACAATGAAGTCTACATATCTAAAGGCAGATGATTAACTGCCTTTATTATTAGTTAGTCAATAAACCCACAAGTTATATATTTTTAGTTCAAGTGAAGCAAGTTTATGGAAAGCTGGTCTGTTTATATTCTATAATCTCTTTGGAGAGAGAATAATTTTATAATTCTGCTTATTGCCCATATCTTCTTTTCATTTGAGACACAAGAGAAATAATTAGCATACAATTATCCAGAAAACATATTCATTGATATTATTATCAGTGTGGCATAAAGTATCCATTTTCAAGACTTAAATTGCATTGCCTATTAGAACAACATTCAATTAGTTATGCACATTATATTTAACCATACATATATTTTTTCTCCGTGTCTATTTTCTTTGAAAATAGGATTTTACTTTTGTGAAAACATGCTTTAAAGGATTTCTATCCCAAAATCCTTTAAATGATATATATGACACCAACTGTATAGAATGCATGCACATTACATTTCGTTAATTATTTTTATATTTATAGGTGGCAGTGACTACACAAGAATTGAGCAGGTCTTTCATAATATGATATTTTATTAAAGAAAAATTATTCTGATATAGGCCCACACATAATCCTGAAGTTCACAGTAAAAACGTACTAAAGTTGAAATTGGCAATATTTAATTAAAGTCTACTTTTTAGAAGAATTTAAAATATATTATTATCCAATTTATTAATTATTATTACTACTTATTAATACTATGATGCTATACTGCTTATTAATACTATGGTGCTATACTGCTATTATTCTAATTCTGTTTTAAATATTACGTAAATTTTATTAGAGCTAGGATTTGAGGACTGTTTCCTTTGCTTCCTTGAATGATAAAAACTATTTAGAGTGAATTTCAAGATCCCTGAAATTCCATGCTATTTTTTGAAATATTTTTAGAAGTATAAAATTATGCAATCATTTACAAATAAAAACAAAATTAAATAAAATATATCTGCTTTTCTTTTGTATAACAGTATCAAACTGTGTGTTTATGTGTGTGTGTGTGTGTGTGTGTGTGTGTGTGTGTGTGTTTCCCAAGACCAAAGGATTTAAAGAAAACAGAACACATTATACATGGAAACATCAAAGTGCTTTAAAGAAAATGAATTTATAAGTTCTCATACTGTCTTCTGGGATTGGTGACTCCTATCAACTTTCAATAAAGTCAAGCTGCAGTCTAGAGTAGTGAGCCACTGACTGTGAAGTCACACTACCTTTAAGTAAGTTCATAACATGCAATACCTTTTGGGTTTGTCTGTAGGTAAAGATATCACATAAAATTTCAGTGGCAATATTTGAGATTAAAATGAGAAGAGAAATAGTTTTGAAATTAACTTTAAAAATAGTTTCTGTAATGAATATTTTATGGAAAGCAGTTCCACCAATTAGCTCCTAGGTGTGCAGAGACCTGATAGCTGGATGCTGCCTGAGGCACATATGACTTTAGAAAAATAAATCAGCTCTGAAGAATTCAGAGGACAGGTTTGAACATGAACATAGATTAACTCACACAAAAATGAAAGGACTGAAGTATGGAGTTCTTTCAAAATCTGCAATGAGATTGTAAACTCAATTCTCAATTGCTCAGTCTGCGTAATTGGTTGGATATTTGCATACAGGAATACTTGGAGCCAGATGTTGATCTTTTATTCTTACCTTATGAATTCTATCCTCTCTTTGAATTTATTATTGGCTCCTTCAAAGTAAATGTTCACTGGGGCTTAGGTTACAGATGAAAATCTGCCACATAATTATGTTTGCTAATCTTGCTACCAGAGGATTTGATAAATGATTTGTTTCTTATTTGTGTTTTCTCAAAAAACAGTAGTCTCATTGGCTTTCATTCCAATAACCTCAAAAGTGATTTTAAGAGAAGCCACAGAAGCATAGAATCATTCTATAATTATGTAAACCTTTTAAATGTTTTATATAACTTGCATCATGTTCCCAAAATTGCGAGCCTAGTGATAAGCAAGGTGATAAGATTGTTTTTTCACCGTTACATTGGAAATGGAAGAGTTAGCCATTAAATATTTCTATTTTATGTAAAATTAATTTTGGTGTGTTAAAATTCCTATTCTCTGAAAATATGTAATTAATATAACTTTGTCTTAATCTTAAATATCTATTTTAAAGTCAATACAAATAATAATTTAATATTCTTTTTTTGAATGTAATAATAAAAAAAGTTTGAATGTAATCAACTTGGTACTGACCATTTGGTGATGTCCATGTGTAAAGTTGTCTCTTTTGTTGTTGAAAAGGGGTGTTTGCTATGACCAGTGCATCCTTTTGGCAGAATTCAATTAGCCTTTGCCCTGCTTCATTTTGTACTCCAAGGCCAAAGTTGCCTTGGAGTATCTCTTGACCTTCTAATTTTGCATTCAAATCCCAATCAAAGACAGAATAAAATATCCAATTGCAATAAAAGATGAATAGGACAACTTTTTTTGGTGTTAGTTCTAGGCGATTTTCTAGGGCTTCATAGAACTGATCAACTTTAGCTTCTTTTTCACTGGTGGCAGGGCATAGGTTAGAATTACTGTGATGTTGAATGGCTTGCCTTGGAAACAAACCAATATTATTCTGTAGTTTTTGAGGTTGCATCCAAGTATTGCATTTAAGACTCTTGTTGATTACAAGGGCTACTCACTTCTCCTATGGGAGTCTTGCCCACAATAGTAGATATAACGCTCATCTGAATTAAATTTGCCTATTCCTGTGCATTTTAGTTCACTGATTCCTTAGATGTCTATTCTTACCATCTCTTGCCTGACCACATCCAGTTTAACTTGAATCATGGGTCTAATGCTCCAGTTTCTTATTCAATACTATTCTTTCCAGCATTAGATTTACTTTCATCACCAGACACATCCACAATTGAGTGTCATTTGCGCTTTGGCCCAGTCACTTTATTTTTCTTGGGGTTATTAGCAGTTGTCTTTAACTCTTCCCCAGTAGCATACTGGACACCTTTTGACCTGGTGTACTCATATTTAGGTATCATATCTTTTTGATTTTTATGCAGATCATGAGGTTGTCACAGCAAGCATATTGAGTTGATTTGCCATTTCCTCCTCCAGTCGTGTCCGACTGTTTGCGACTCCATGAATTGCAACACGCCAGACCTCCCTGTCTATCATCAACTCCCGGAGTTCACTCAAACTCATGTTCAACGAGTTGGTGATGCCATCCAGCCATCTCGTTCTCTGTCATCCCCTTCATATTCTGCTCCAAACCCTCCCAGCCTCAGAGTCTTCTCCAACACCACAGTTCAAAAGCATCAATTCTTCGGTGCTCAGCTTTCTTCACAGTCCAACTCTCACATCCATACATCACCAATAGAAAAAACAGAGCCCTGACTAGACGGACCATTGTTGGCAAAGTAATCTCTCTGCTTTTGAATATGCTATCTAAGTTGGTCATAACTTTCCTTCCAAGAAGTAAGCGTCTTTTGATTTCATGGCTGCAGTCACCATCTGAAGTGATTTTGGAGCTCCCAAAACTAAAGGCTGACACTGTTTCCAGATGTCAAGATCTTCATTTTCTGAATGTTGAGCTTTAGGTTAACTTTTTTCACTCTTCTCTTTCACACTCATAAAGAGGTTTTTTAGTTCCTCTTCACTTTCTGCCATAAAGGTGGTATCATTTGCATATCTGAGGTTACTGAAATTTCCCCCGGCAATATTGATTCCAGCTTGTGTTTCTTCCAGTCCAGCATTTCTCATGATGTACACTGCATATAAGAAAAATAAGCAGGGTGACAATATACAGCCTTTACGTACTCCTTTTCCTATTTGGAACCAGTCTGTTGTTCCATGTCCAGTTCTAACTGTTGCTTCCTGACCTGCATACAGATTTCTCAAGAGGCAGGTCAGGTGGTCTGGTATTGCCATCTCTTTCAGAATTTTCCNACTCTACATATAAGTTAAATAAGCAGGGTGGCAATATACAGCCTTGACATACTCCTTTTCCTATTTGGAACCAGTCTGTTGTTCCATGTCCAGTTCTAACTGTTGCTTCCTGACCTGCATACAGATTTCTCAAGAGGCAGGTCAGGTGGTCTGGTATTCCCATCTCTTTCAGAATTTTCCACAGTTTATTGTGATCCACACAAAGCCTTTGGCATAGTCAATAAAGCAGAAATAGATGTTTTTCTGGAACTCTATTGCTTTTTCCATGATCCAGCAGATGTTGGCAATTTGACCTCTGGTTCCTCTGCCTTTTCTAAAGCCAGCTTGAACATCAAGAAGTTCACGGTTCACGTATTGCTGAAGCCTAACTCTTCTAATTCTGTGCTTCTATTGACCGTTTCTTTTTCTCCTCATTTTCCCAGGCCCCGGTCTGTCTATCTCAAACTAGTCACTTTGTTTTATCAGGGCACTTTGTTTTATTAATTTCAGAAATTCTAAATCCCTTTGAACCAGCTCAGAGATACACTTTTTATACATTTTAAAAATTTTATAATTGTTTTACCATGTTGTGTTAGTTTCTGATGTACTGCAGTGTAAATCAGGCGTATGTATACATATATCCCCTCCCTCTGGAACCTCCCTCCCACCCTCCCATTTAACCATCTAGGTCATCACAGAGCACCGAGCTGAGCTCCCTGTGCTGTACAGCAGCTTCCCACTATCTATCTGTTTTACACATGACAGTGTGTATATATCAGTGCCACTCTCTGAATTCAGCTCCCCTTCTCCCCACTGTGTCCACATGTCTGTTCTCTACGTCTGTGTCTCTCTATTCCTGCCCTGCAAATAGGTTCATCAGTACCATTTTTCTAGATTCCACATATATATGTGTGTGTGTGTGTGTGTGTGTGTGTGTGTGTGTGTGCTTCAGTCATGTTTGACTCTTTGCCACCCAATGGACTATAGCCCTTCAGGCTCCTCTGTCCACAGAATTCTCCAGGCAAAAACACTGGAGTAAGTTGTCATGCTCTCCTCCAGGGGATCTTCCCAACCCAAAGATCAAATCCACATCTTCTGTGGCTCCACACTGCAAGCAGATACTTGACTGCTGAGCCACAAGCGAAGTCCTCCATATATACATATATTAATATACATTATTTTTTTCTGTGACTCAGAGATACAATTCAGAATCTATCAGCTTTTCTTGAATAGTGCAATTTAGTACCATTTCTAGTTTATTACTAAACATATTCCTGCAGACCTACTTAAGGAAGATCACACTCTAGCCACGCTCCCTCTTTTCCATTTTGCTGGAGGTGGACATGCTGCTTTGTCCCTGGTCAGCAAACACAGCAGTTCATTCAAACCATAGGCCTTCATCCTAGCTGTGCCCTTCAGTAGCTCTGTTTTCTTTGCATGACTTTTTGTCATACATGGCTTGCCTTCAAGCTGAATGCTTTTCTTTAACCACTCAGTCTGAAGCAGCAATCCAGGTACCCTGTCTCATCAGCCCAATTATTGCCATCTAGTGCCATATTTATTGTATTGGTTTATTGCCTTTCTGCCCCCCCACTCTGTGTGAGTTCCTGCAGGACAAAAGCTTGTCAGTCATGTTCTCATGTGCTCCCTAGAACCTAGAACAGTGCTGGCATTTAATCAGCCCTCAAATATATCCCAATAAGGGACATTCAATAAATTATTCCTGCAACTGCCTCCTACCTAGAAAATATTTCTAAACTCAGGTTTTAACAAGAGAAATTTTCCATGAAGGACACCTGAAAACATCTGTCCCATCATATAGATGTTATTGATCATTCCTGAGTCACATTAATAAATATATTCCTGGATTGATTAATAAAAAGTCACTTGGAGTTAGTACTTTATTTCATATTATGTTTTATGTGAGGGTTTTAAAAGCATTTTATACACAATGTCATTTGCAAAACTTTGAGTTTTTATAATTATCTATGGTCAGAGTAGGACACCACCTATGCATGTTTTCAAAATATCCCTAGGTCCCCTTACTCAAATATATCCTATCAAGTACCAGGCTACTCATGACCTTAAGTTATGCTATTCAAATCAAATAGCATAACTGTTAAAATCAATTTATAATGAAGTCCTGTTCAGTTCTAAAGGCAATTCCTAAGGTGAAAAATCACACATAGACGAAATTACCCTTAAAACTCCCTTAAGTCACCCATGAAGCACATATGCTATTTCTCAGCAAATCAAGCATAGTTAGTTTTTTTCCTTCCCCAATATCTTTGGAACAGAGAGCTATATCTTCAACTGAGCATCAGATGAAGTATTTGTGCATACTGAAGGAAATTTACATATATTTAAATTTTAGAATAAAATTTAGCTCAACAAAACATTCATATACTGAAAACAGAAATTGAGACTTACAAAGGAGAAACATATATAAATATATACTGTCTTGTTCATTCCCAATCATCCATAGATGGAGTAGAATGAATGCTACAGACTGAATTGTGAGTGCCCCACTGCATTTCATATGTTAAAGCTCTAATCCAGTGTGACTATATTTAGAAATAGGGCCTTTGGAGGAAACTGAAGTTAAATAAGGTTATAAGGATAGAGTTTTCATTAAACAGGATTCATGGCCTTATAAAACAAAGAAGAGAGAAACCTCTCTACAAGCCAGATGAGGACACAAACAGGATGCATCAGCAATCTAAAAAGACAATTCTCACCAGAACTGGACCATGCTGGCACTCTAATCTCGGACTTCAATTTCCACAACTATAACTGCAAGCAAATGACTGTTGCTTGAACCAGTCTATGGCACTTTGTTACAGCAGCTTGGGCTGACTACTCCAATAGGGAGCACATGATAACTCACATTCTTTCTCTCTGTTCCTTAATACACAAACCCTGTGCTCAAGCTTGACTTACTTAACTGTGCATATGACACAACTCTTCTGTTAACACATTGAATTATAATTGGTTATCACTACCCTGAATGGAGGAGTTGATTGAATTTGTTAGCCAATTATCAAACAATGTGTGAGAGGATGGAATACACCAGAGCCAGTTAGAACTAAGTGAAGAGTCAAGAAAATTCAGGTACAAAATTTCTATCAGAGAAATACTGAAGCATATGCCAAAGGTAGGCTGGGGCTTGGGCATCTAAGGGGTGGAAGAAAGGCTGGGCACTAAGTTCTAGAAGTTTGGAAAGGAGACTAACAATGTAGATAAAGAAAACAAAGATATGTTGGTAGCAAAGACATCTTTCTCGGTTTTGCCTAAGGCTCTTCCTGCTCATAAATGTAATATCTGTGAGAATTGCTTAGTGCATTATTAATCTTCCAGGAGACAGATAAACAGCCCCACTTACCAGCTCTTCTTACGCCCTCCATTCATCCTCTCAAAGGAAGAACAGAGAAAATTCGCTTCCAGAAATAACAAAGGGGAAGATTACCTATTCTTACTCACATCTATACAAAATTTTAAGTATACTTACACAGAAAGGTAGGCGAATCATCTACAAAGTGAAATGGTTTTTGTGATCTTCAGGAGGGAAAAAAAAAGAGCCACTTCATTTATGCTTTAACAAAACAGGAAATTTTAAGTTAGAGACTTTGAATGCTGAGAATTTGAGATAACTTTTAACTGACTAATGGATTCTTTTTAAAGAGACTCTGTCCTTTATGGTCTTTTTGAATTTTCAATTTCCTCCATCTTAACTGTCAAAATGGAAGGGGTGCTCTGCCTATTACAGTAATTAGTTGAAATGAGGAGAGAGCTGTGAAAGGAATTCAGAAACCACAGAATGTTAGTATTAATGCTGTTTGTATTTCAGGTATGAACAATGGGCAGTAATATGCATTCCAAATGACTGAAGCACCTAGACCAGACTTCTGTCAATAACATTCTTTGACACCTATTGTGTGCAGAGCACCATGCCTGGCTGCTGTCTGGAGAAAGAAAAGAAACTCAAGACAGCCCTAATCTTCCAGTTTACAAGGCTGCAGGTCTCAATAGACCAAGACTCTTTGGGAAGCCATTCCCACAAGAAGAGGCCATTTTGTCAGAACTGATGACAGTTGTTAAAGACAAATTGTATCTCTGTTACAGACAAATGTAAAGTTGTGTGGCCCTAAATTTAAAGAGAACAATTAACTTCAGAGACTGCAATTCTCATTTTTCTCAGGGAAGTCTCAATTTTGTCTATTACTTGATGTAGCTAAAAAAAATTAATATAGCTCATTAAAAGCAGTAGAAAGTCAACTCAGTACTCTGTGGTGACTCAAATGGGAAGAAAATCCAAAAAAGAGGGGACATATGTAAGCATACAGCCAATTCACTTTGCTGTACAGCAGAAACTAACACAACACTGAGATGACACTGCAACTATACCCCAATAAAAATTAAATTTTTTTTAAAAAATGTAACTAAACCCAATAAAAGCAGTTGCCTTAGTGCCTTTAGCACTGGTAATTGCCACAGATCAAATCAGCTTGAGATATTCTCCATGTGACTATGAGAGATTTTAGAAAGTGAGCTGTGAGCCTGCTACTTGTGGACTGTCCTACTCACAGGAATTGGATTTACTACAATCCTGAGTAAATCCCTGAGCAATCCCTAAGCAAGGACTTTCTTGACAGGCTCTTTTTATAAAGACTGAAGAAATTAATCCATTTTAATAATTCCAAGCAGATTTAAAAATAAAGTTTATGTGAAATTTCAGCACCAACAGAAGATGTGCTTGACTTGCTACAGAAATATTTTCAGTTTGACATGAGAATTGATATCATATGAATCAAGGCAGAGCTGTGAAGAAGAAACACGTAACAAGCATGACTCATGGGACAGAACTGTAAACAACTTCATTTTTTATCTCCCACTGTCTCTTCAAATTTATTCCATTGGGTTAATATTTCAACTGTCTCCAGATGAAAATCTGGGCAGTCCACATTACTTTTTCTGGGTACTCTTAAGTAATAAGAAGTTCTAGAGTCACTTTAAACCACAAAACAATGTTTTATGTCACTAATAAATCAAAAGTCTAAACCTGATTCAAAGCAGAAGATATTCTCTCCCCGCAAATGAAGACCGTAGGAGAGAAACATGGAGTTGGAGAAGAACCAATGGGCTTCTCTTTCATTACTGGGTTAGTTAAAAAGTTCGTTCAGATTTTCTATAGCATTTATGGAAAACTCTGAACAAACTTTTTGACCAACTCAATACTTTGTGGTTCTACCCATCTAACCCCATCTTTAAATGGAAAATCTGAAAGACAGGAGGTTCAGAAAGACCTTACTTGACTGATACACTTGTGAGCTGGTTTTGGTCCTCCTCAGGTTTGTCAAATGTTTAAAACATGAATTCTTTTGTGGGTTCTTCTAAAATCACCCACACATACAAAGTTGGACAGTTCTCGGCTACAGCGCCCTTAATATGGAAGATGGATTCTTCATATTAATGGCTAATGCTCCTTCCTCATCTTTAATGTGTGTTTAATCCCTTTATGTCACTCTGTTGTTGCAGGCCACTTTTCTAAGCATCTTTTTGGATATAATTTAAGATAATCTCAGACCAGATTTCTCTTAGAGCAAGGAGCCTACATCTATTCCATAGAAAATATTCAACCCATCAATTTATTCATTCTCCAAATGGTTATTGGGATCCTACTAGGTATCAAGCACTCTTAAAAATATCATATGCTGAAATATAAATGAGTAATCTGCCTCAAAATATACCTTTTCCAAGGGTTAATTGTATCTTAAAAAAAAATATGTTTTAAACCACATGAATAAATTACACAATCCTAATAACACAGATGGACTTATTCAATAGAGCCCCATAAGCTTATTCAGAAGGCCCAACAAGAAACTTGTACATGCGGATGCTCCCAAAGCAGCAACGTGCTCTGAGCATGAAGCCAGGGGCCATACACGTTTAACGTACAGAGAGATCACTGCTGTTTCTTAAACTGTGTGGTTATTTGGGGTTATTTGAGGATGGCAGACAGATTACAGGGAATGGAGGAGTTAAATCTCTTTAACCTATTCCTTGATTCTGTTTTTACATCATTAATATTTATAATTCTGTTAGTACTAATTTTTAATAACAGAATCATAGAATATCTGTGATGGAAGAGACCTTAGAAACTCTGTTCAAAGCATTTCAGTACATGATTTTTCTGTGTATGTGAGATTACATGCATGTTCTCTAGGGACTTAGATAAGAATGTGCTCTAAGCATGTATGCAGGAAATTCATCAATACTAGCTGTGATTTCTTTGGGCAGATGTTGGGAATGCACAAACATTTATCTTGCATCCTCAGCTCCCCAGAGTGAAGGCTAAATTATCAAATGACAGATATATTTATATATGAGGGAAGTCTAATCTGGCATAGCTTGGGGAGTTTGAGTTGGGAAAAATTACAAGAGGCTAATCAAGGTCCTTCCACTCATAATTTTCTAAGGGGTCTCTGTGCAGGATGCTTGACATTTTAAGAACCTGAAGGAGGCTCATTGGAGGGCATATCAACCAATACAAAAATTCTGAAATGGAAGTATATCTGGTGTGTTCAGGAAACAGCCAGGATGCCTATATGTCCAGAAAATATTAAGGAAAAGGGAAAAAAGAAGGTGAGAGAAGGGGGGCAAGGAGCAAAGGAAACTGAGAGCAGATTATAGAGGATAGTGATTCCCAAACCTGGATGTCCACTAGGATCACTTGAAGACCTTCTAGCAAATATCGCTGCCTCTATCATAAAACCAATAAAATCAATATTGTGGGGAATCAGACTTCAACATGAATATTTCTTTAAAGCTCACCAGACTGTGTCTAATGTGAGCCAAGTTGAAGAATCTCTTGTAGGACATTATAGGTAACTTGACTCTAACTTGGTGTAAATGAGAAACCACTAGAATAGGGGTTTTGAACAGAGGAGCGTCTGATCTTGCTTAGGTTTTCGAAAGGTCCCTCTGGCTATTGTGTTGAGAATAGATCCTAAGGAGACAGGAACCAGAACTAGTTTTAGAATGCCTCTGCAATAATCTAGATGTGGTTTGGTCTAGCCTGGAGCATTAGTCATGTGAAAAGTGGTTGGATTCCACATTTGTTTGAAGAGAGAACTGACAGCATTTGCAGATGTATTTGCAGATGGGAGATGGGAGAGAAAGATAGAAGTCAAGGATGCTGACCCAAGTACATTTTTTCCTCTACAAGTTCCAGAAGTGCCGTCATTTTTGTACTCACCTTTTGAAGCTTCTCCCTTTCCGTGTATTTCATTCCTTCCACATGGTTCTCCTTCTCCTCCATGTTTCCTTCTCAAAATCCTGCTCTTTGGAGAGCTCTTAAAAATGTATCTGTTAGATACATAAATGAGTGTTGAGATTTTCCCAAAAAACATTTGCATTTTAGAGGAACAGTTGTATGTGAATAATTTACCTTTTAAACTTTATGAATAAATATTTCCTGTAATCCTAAATACACATATTGATTTATTCTATGGAGCAAGTTCTAAGAGCAATAGACACAGAATTTCTGCTTTGAGGAAGCTTTAGAGACAGCAATGACATGAGGTAAGGGAACAGTCAGGGAGCTTGTCTTGAAGCTGAGCTTGAATAAAAGCCCATCATTTTTCTTTTGGATCATAAGCTTATTTGAAGCATTTTATAGGTGACTGATGGAATAGCAAGTGGAGAGGAAGGAAAGGATTAAAATCCCAGCCATACCTTAGCAAGCCTACTATCTTCACACATATTTCTCTTTTATTATTATTAAACAATAAAATAGAATAACTGTGATAGAAAGGTCTCAGAAAGCATCAGTTTCATATCTGTGTATGTGTCTGTGTGCACACGCGCGTGTGCATGCACTTATTCACAGTTGTGTCTGACTCTTTGTGACACCGTGGACTGTAGCCCACCAGGCTCCTCTGTTCATGGGATTTCCTAGGAAAGAATGTTACCAAGTTCAAGCTCACTCTGCTTGCCACATGACAGGCCAGTGACTCAGAGAGCCAGCTGACCAAGAAGATGGTAGACTAATGTCTCAGAATAAAAATTTTATGGGGTCTGGATGACAGGTTCTTTTATAGATCAGAAATGGGAGGTAGAGAGGTGAAGAAACAAAGTAAAAAGGCCATTAATCTTGCAAATATCTCCTAGAATGGCAAACCTCAGGCAGGGGATGTGTTCATTTCTTCCTTCCTGGCATCTCCAGGGTTCTGAACAAAGGCACTTTAGTTTAATAGTCAGGAAAGGGGCAGGATTCTCTGAGACAGGCCATTCTGTATGATTATAACAAGAAAAGCAATGAAAAGCAAGTTAAAGAAACAATTCCAACATGGAGTCAGATTTGGATTGTCCCTGCAACAAGAATACTGGCATGGGTTGCCATTTCCTCTTCCTGGAGATCTTCCCAACCCAGGGATCAAGCCCACATCTCTAGCATCTCCTTCACTGGCAGGCATATTCTTTACCACTGAATATGGCAAGCCCATGTCATATCTCTATGATTCTGGAAAGGGAGATTCAGCCTTGGAGAGGCTGAGTTTCTCACACAAGTATCCAAAGGTACATCAGATGGGAGGGTCTTTCAGTACTTCAACAAAACGCAAACTTTTTCATTCAAACTTTAAGCGTCAATGATCATTTAACTAGAAATATAGTTTTTAAAATTTTATTTTTTAATACCATTGCAATGAAAAGGAAAGGGAAAAAAAAGAGAGAAATTAGTTTTCTTTCCCTCTCCTGAGAACAAAGAAGATAAAGAGAACAGTGAATAGGCCTGAACAATCCTAGGTTTTTTACTTCTAACTCTTCACGTCTGTAACAAAGTTTGCTTTTCTGCCTCCCACCTCTACAGGAGCTACATTTTGTATCTAATATCCTTTGACTCTATGCTAAATACATCCTGTATCTGGTGCTTACACTTACAACACTTCCCCTTGTAGCGCTTCTTTTTCACATATCAGAAAGAAGGCCGCAGAGCCACTGAACTTCAGACTCAATTACTGGGTTACTGATGCCAGCCTATGACTGTTTTTAAAATAATCCAAGAGGAAGAAGATAAGATCCTAATACCTCTGTGTTCCTCATCACTAACTCAAAACCGCAAGCCCTCATCTTATATAAGCCCCTATAGGGGCTTATACTGGAGAAGGCAATGGCAACCCACTCCAGTACTCTTGCATGGAAAATCCCATGTATGGAGGAGTCTGGCAGGCTGAGGTCCATGTGGTCGCTAGGAGTCAGACACAACTGAGCAACTTCACTTTCCTTTTCACTTTCATGCAATGGAGAAGGAAAATGCAACCCACTCCAGTATTCTTGCCTGGAGAATCCCAGGGACAGGGGAGCCTGGTGGGCTGCTATTTCTGGGGTCACACAGAATCAGTCACAACTGAAGCGACTTAGCAGCAGCTGCATAGGGGCTTATATAGACCCTTCAAGGAGGTGGGGAACAGTTATTGAGACACGAGCCTACTGTGTTCCCCTCTTCACCCACTGAGAATTAAAGCCACCTATTTCCTACAAACTCTGTCTTGTATTTTCTTATTCAGCTACACTGGGCAGAGGAAGCCAAGATTTTGGCCAGCAACAGTACCTTATTAAAAATAATGTGTATTATTATAACTAATCAGATAATGTAAGGTTGTATTGAGAGCAAGTTACTGATTTCCTTACCTCCTCCATTCCTACTCTGAAATATGTTTCTCTACTCTCATACAAGTATTTGCATATACATACACCCACATATCGGAAAAGGCAATGGCACCCCACCCCAGTACTCTTGCCTGGAAAATCCCATGTATGGAGGAGCCTGGTAGGCTGCAGTCCATGGGGTCGCTGAGAGTTGGACATGACTCAGTGACTTCATTTTCACTTTTCACTTTCATGCATTGGAGAAGGAAATGGCAACTCACTCCAGTGTTTTTGCCTGGAGAATTCCAGGGATGGCAGAGCCTGGTGGGCTGCTGTCTATGGGGTCGCACAGAGTCGGACACGACTGAAGCGACTTAGCAGCAGCAGCAGCACACCCACATATATATGATTCTGTGTTGTTTATAACCAAAAGAGGGTGATATCATAAATGCGTGCACATATATATGTACTTTACAGCATTGGACTTTGCTTCTATCACCAGTCCCATCCACAACTGGGTGTTGTTTTTGCTTTGGCTCCATTCCTTTCATTCTTTCTGGAGTTATTTCTCCACTGATCTCCAGTAGCATATTAGGCACCTACCAACTTGGGGAGTTCATCTTTCAATGTCCTATCATTTTGCCTTTTCATACCGTCATGGGGTTCTCAAGGCAAGGATACTGAAGTGGTTTGCCATCCCCTTCTCCAGTGGACCACATTCTGTCAGACCTCTCCACCATGACCTGTCCATCTTGGGTGGCCCCACACGGCATGGCTTAGTCTCACTGAGTTAGACAAGGCTGCGGTCCATGTGATTAGATTGTTAATTTTCTGTGATGGTGGTTTTCAGTCTCTCTGCCCTCTGATGCCCTCTCTCAGTGCCTACCGTCTTTCCACATAAAGAGCAATATTGCATAGGAACCTGGAATCTTAGGTCCATAAATCAAGGCAAATTAGAAGTGGTCAAACAGGAGATGGCAAAAGTAAACATCGACATTTTAGGAATCAGTGAACTAAAATGGACGGGTGTGGATGAATTTAACTCAGATGACCATTATATCTACTACTGTGGCCAAGAATCTCTTAGAAGAAATGGGGTAGCCATCACAGTCAACAAAAGAGTCCAAAATGCAGTACTTGGATGCAATCTCAAAAACGACAAATGATCTCTGTTCATTCCCAAGGTAAACCATTCAATATCACAGTAATCCAAGTCTATGCCCTGAGCAGTAATGCTGAAGAAGATGAAGTTGAACGGTTTTAAGAAGACCTAAAAAATCCTTTTAGAACTAACACCCAAAAACTATGTCCTTTTCATTATAGGGGATTGGAATGCAGAAGTAGAAAGTAAAGAAATACCTGGAGTAATAGGAAAATTTGGCCTTGGAGTACAGAATGAAGCAAAGGAAAGGCTAATAGTTTTGCCAAGAGAACACACTGGTCATAGCAAACACACTCTTCCAACAACAAAAGAGAGCACTCTACACATGGGCATCACCAGGTGGTCAACACCAAAATCAGATTGATTATGTTCTTTGCAACCAAAGATGGAGAAGCTCTATACAGTCAGCAAAAACAACACTGGGAGCTGACTGTGGCTCAGATCATGAACACCTTATTGCCAAATTCAGACTCAAATTGAAGAAAGTAGGGAAAAACACTAGACTATTCAGGTAGGCCTAAATCAAATATCTTATGATTATCCAGTGGAAGTGAGAAATAGATTTAAGGGACTAGAGCTGATAGAGTGCCTGATGAACTATGGATAGAGGTTCGTGACATTGTAAAGGAGACAGGGATCAGACCATCCCAAGAAAAAGAAATGCAAAAACAAAACTGCTGTCTGAGGAGGGCTTACAAATAGCTGTGAAAAGAAGAGAAGCAAAAAGCAAAGGAGAAAAGGAAAAATATACCCATTTGAATGCAGAGTTCCAAAGAATAGCAAGGAGAGATAAGAAAGCCTTCCTCAGTGATCAGTGCAAAGAAATAGAGGAAAACAATAGAATGGGAAAGACTAGAGATCTCTTCCAGAAAATCAGAGATATCAAGGGAACATTTCATGCAAAGATGGGCTCGATAAAGGACAGAAATGGTATGGACCTAACAGAAGCAGAAGATACTAAGAAGAAGTACAGAAGAATTGTACAAAAAATACCTTCACAACCCAGATAATCATGATGGTGTGATTGCTCACATAGAGCCAGACATCCTGGAATGTGAAGTCAAGTGGGCCTTAGAAAGCATCACTACGAACAAAGCTAGTGGAGGTGATGGAATTCCAGTTGAGCTATTTCAAATCCTTAAAGATGATGCTATGAAAGTGCTGCACTCAATTTGCCAGCAAATTTGGAAAACTAAGCAGTGGCCACAGGACTGGAAAAGGTCAGGTTTCATTCCAATCCCAAAGAAAGGCAATGCCAAAGAATGCTCAAACTACTGCATAATTGCACTTATCTCACATGCTAGTAAAGAAATGCTCAAAATTCTCCAAACCAGGCTTCAGCAATACATGAACTATGAAATCCCAGATGTTCAAGCTGGATTTAGAAAAGGCAGAGGAACCAGAGATCAAATTGCCAACATTCCTTGGATCATCAAAAAGGAAGGAGAGTTCCAGAAAAACATCTACTTCTGCTTTATTGACTATGCCAAAGCCTTTGACTGTGTGGATCACAATAAACTGGGGAAAATTCTAAAAGAATGGGAATACCATACCACCTGATCTGCCTCTTAAGAAATCTGTATGCAGGTCAGGAAGCAACAGTTAAAACTGGACATGGAACAACAGACTGGTTTCAAATAGGAAAAGGAGTATGTCAAGGCTGTATATTGTCACCCTGCTTAATTAACTTATATGCAGAGTACATCATGAGAAATGCTGGGCTGGATGAAGCACAAGCTGGAATCAGGATTGCCAGGAGAAATATGAATAACCTCAGATATGCAGATGACACCACCCTATGGCAGAAAGTGAAGAGGAACAAAAGAGCCTCTTGATGAAAGTGAAAGAGGAGAGTGAAAAAGTTGGCTTAAAGCTCAACATTCAGAAAACGAAGATCGTGGCATCCAGTCCCATCACTTCATGGCAAATAGATGGGGAAACAGTAGAAACAGTGATTGGTTTTATTTTGGGAGGCTCCAAAATCACTACAGATGGTGATTGCAGCCATGAAATTAAAAGACACTTACTCCTTGGAAGGAAACTTATGACCAATCTAGACAGCATATTAAAAAGCAGAGACATGACTTTGCCAACAAAGGTCCATCTTGTCAAGGCTATGGTTTTTCCAGTAGTCAAATATGGATGTGAGAGTTGGACTATAAAGAAACCTGAGTGCTGAAGAATTGATGCTTTTTTTGTTAATTAATTTTTATTTTTTAGTTTGTTTTGCTTTACGATACTGTATTCGTTTTGCTATACATTGACATGATGCTTTTGAACTGTGGTGTTGGAGAAGACTCTTGAGAGTCCCTTTGACTGCAAGGAGATCTAACCAGTCCATCCTAAAAGAGATCAGTCCTGAATATTCATTGGAAGGACTGATGCTGAAGCTGAAACTCCAAATCTTTGGCCACTTGATGTGAAGAACTGACTCATTTGAAAAGACCCTGATGCTGGGAAAGATTGAGGGCAGGAAGGGAAGTGTACAACAGAGGATGAGATGATTGGATGGCATCACCGACTCGATGGATATGAATTTGGGTAAACTCTGGGAGTTGTTATGGATAGGGAGGCCTGGCGTGCTGCAGTCCATGGGGTCACAAACAGTCAGACATGACTGAGTGACTGAACTGAACTGATGTACAGAACTGTAGTCTTAAAATATAGTTACAACCTGAAAGTTAAGAGTTATATTTTATTGGCAGAAATTTTTAGGACTTAAGCTTAGGAGGCAGCATCTCAGGTAACCCTGAGAAAACTACTCCAAGGATAAAGAAGAAGCCAGATTATTTCAAGTTTGGCAAAAAAGGGCACATAGTCTATCAAAATGAAGTGAAAGTCATTCAGTTGTGTCTGAATCTTTGTGAACCCACCGACTAGGGTGAGTAACCTTTCCCTTCTCCAGAGGATCTTCCCAACCCAGGGAATGTACCCAGGTCTCCCACATTGCAGGTGGATTCTTTACCAGCTGAGCCACAAAGGAAGCCCAAGAATACTGGAGTGAGTAGCCTATACCATCTCCAGCGGATCTTCCCAATCCAGGAACTGGGGTCTGCTGCATTGCAGGTGGATTTTTTATACCAGCTGAGCCACAAGGGAAGCCCAGTCCATCAAAAGATTATTGTTAATTAAGGAAAACCAGATATCCCAAGTTGAGGATATTAGCACTTTTCTATGCATGGGAAGAAAAGAGAATCTGGGCTTACTGAAATCATTCCTTCCATGTGCATCTCAGCTCTTTGGGGCATTTTTCACATCCTGCGTGCCTCAGGACTCCAAGGAGGGAGTGGCTTCAGCCTAATGGCTGCCAGATCACAGAGATATTCTTTATGAGTGCCCTTAGGGCTCGGGAATTCACATTTGGAGGGCTGGAATCTCTGATGATTGCGACATCCTTGTTTACCCATATGGCAGAAAATATTCTATTTCTCAAAATAAAGTGTCTATGTGTGTATAGAGATATAGATAGATACATATACAATCACACTACAACTTATTTTCTCACTTCTTATTTCATGTATCTCTATTCCAGGAAATAAATACAGAATTATTTTTAAGTAGCTATGCTATAGAATAGAAATAGACGATTTATTCAATCATTCTAATGCTTGATAAGCACTTCTGGGGTGATTGCTTCTAGAAACACTGAAAATAGCTGTACATTTATTGTAACTTGATGCTTTTATTATTAAAGGATTTATTGTAAGTCGTAAATAAAGTTTCTTCTAATCTGCTTTCCATTAATCCACTCTACACTCTCAAGTTTGGCCTTCAACTTGTTCCTTTTATCAATTTATTCACTATATATATATGTTTACTGCTGCTAATATACCTAGTCCTCAGACTCTTTCCTGGATCCTATTTTTTTACTTGCTATTCAAACATTAACATGGTTCCTAATAAACCATTATTCTCCACACATACCTGTATTCCAATTTACCTCTTATAGCCTACTACGGCAGCTAAAACATTACATGGGCATCGTATGCCTGAACCTGTAGAAAGGAATGAATCATTTCTAAAAGTCTACTTTGCCCTGGGTCATCACTTTCATTTGGCCAGAGGAAACACCTGTGGAAGAGACACTAGGACATTTTAAGTGGAAGGACCTTGATTAGCCTCTTGTCTATCTTCCCAAAATCAAACACTGAAGAAAGATCAGACTGTATTTTCCTCATATGTAGTAGAACCACATTTGAAAATTCCATCTTCATGCTAGTGAACTAAAGGTGCATGGCTATACCGGCTAAACAATATCCAGGGGTAATCAGAGACAATATTGGTGGATTTCCTATGAATGGCTGAGAGCACATGCCTATCTAAGAAATCATCATAGACACTGCATAAACTCTCACACAGGAGGGATAGTGATACAGACAGCTGCCTCTCACACATAAATAGGACATCATTTGTAACAAGGACATATTCTTTGCAATGGTTGGAAGGCACATCCCCAACTTCAATTTCCCCATTAATCTTTTGACCAGGTAGAAATATATTGGATTACATTCAAAAAGTATTACACAAAACAGCAAAAGGCCCAAGAAAAACAGCCATGAGATACAATAAAGAAAGCATAGATGAAAAAAGTGGCAAAGTTCAGCTAGAATACAGAAAGCTCAGAATAGAATAAAGACCCAGAGAGAGCCCAGAAGACATATTTCTGGTCTATATTGTGAATCTGGGAGTCAAAATAGCTAAGAAAAGAAGAAGTACAAGTAAAAATATAAATCAAAAAGACTGATGAGCCTGGAGTTTGGATATCACTAAGATTATGGTCTCCTCATTACTCTGGAGATGAGAACAAGTAACAAGAATGGTGGGCTGCCCAGATGATGCTAGTGGTAAAGAGCCTGTCTGCCAGTACAGGACACGTAAGAGACACGGGTTTGATCCCTGGGTCGGGAAGATCTCCTGGAGGAGGGCATGGCAACCCACTCCAGTGTTCTCACCTGGAGAATCTCATGGCCAGAGGACCCTGTCGGGCTACTGTCCACAGGATCACAGAGGCAGACACGACTGAAGCAACTTAGCACACACATGCATGCACCAAGAATGTACTGACAGGTCTGAGTGTTTTGTGTGTGGAGGGAATGGAGAGACTTATGAGAGGCTTATGAAAAAAGAGATGAATTAGGGGAGAAACACCACAGTCATGTACTTTTGTAACTTCAACTTTATATGAGAATTTCACTCATCAGGAATATATGGATGCAGGAGGCTACACAGCTACGTTAAAACAGTTAATTCAAATAAATCTGGTACTCAAATGCCTGGAATTCCTCAGCTCAGGATGCCAAAGGGAGAAATCTATGTTCAGGGCCTCTATTGTAAAGTCTAATGGTTATTCAGAATGGAGGATAAAATCATAGGCTTACTTGGATTTACAATGTACTGGGTTACCATCGCTGCTAAGTCATTTCAGTTGTGTCCGACTCTGTGCGACCCCATAGACGGCAGCCATTAAAAACTAAAATAATAATAAAAAGACAATTCTCCCCTATCCACACCAACAAAATCAAACACTGACACAGATGACTCAAAGACTCTTGTGTAGCTTTTATTTTCTTCAGAGATTACATTTGGTATCCTTTGAATTTCTGGTTCAAATCTTGGCTGCAAAGAGTTCTTCAGTTTCTCTCAGCACCCTTAGCACTCCTCACATCTATCCTGAGGGCCTTGGGTCAGTCAGTCAGTCAGCAAAAAATTATGGGCTATATCCTGTGAACAGGCTCAGGGCAGTAGGGCAGGCACAACTTTAACTCAACTGCAACAGAGTTCTAATAAAATATGCAGAGAGACACACCACACTGACTGGAGATGAGATTGGCCAGAGAATTCTAAATGGAAAAAGTGAATTTCCATTCCTCCTCCTTTAGCATTTCTAAATAAGTCATTTTAAGTCTTTGAGAGGTTCAAATGCTAAATTCCGAGAAATAAGACTCTAGAGTGTCTGGTAAATAAATCCTGGTTTTATTTCAGCACAGGCTCTATTTTTGCAATGTGCATACAGGCCTCAACAGAACAGCATCAGAAATTTAGAGGTATTATGGCACAGTACAAAGATTTGGGGGCCTGAAACCAGAAAATACATGTTGAGATCAGGCTGTGCCACATTATCTGAGTGTGACTTTAGGCAAATTGTTTTTCTTTAATACTGTTTTCAGGATGATTTTAGATATTTGGGGAGATAATATAAGTATTCTATTAAAAGTAGAGCATTATTCAGTCACACATTATTACTAAATATAAGAAAGTTATTTTTACTTTAATATCAGTGAATTTTCCTTAAGATCATCATATTACCCTTCACTATAAGAAGAAACCCCTAACATTTAGGTGAGTTCTAAGATACTTCTCAAACTTCATTTGATTATTTGCTTCCAAGGACAAAAATATTGAAATTTTGTCTGTTGAGCTTCTGAAAAATAACAATGTTTCATTCAGTTCAGTTCAGTCGCTCAGTCATGTCCGACTCTTTGCGACCCCATGAATCGCAGTACGCCAGGCCTCCCTGTCCATCACCAACTCCCAGAGTTCACTCAGACTCACGTCCATTGAGTCAGTGATGCCATCCAGCCATCTCATCCTCGGTCGTTCCCTTCTCCTCCTGCCCCCAATCCCTCCCAGCATCAGGGTCTTTTCCAAGAGTCAACTCTTCGCATAAGGTGGCCAAAGTACTGGAGCTTCAGTTTAGTATCATTCCTTCCAAAGAAATCCCAGGGTTGATCTCCTTCAGAATGGACTGGTTGGATCTCCTTGCAGTCCAAGGGACTCTCAAGAGTCTTCTCCAACACCACAGTTCAAAAGCATCAATTCCTCGGCGCTCAGCCTTCTTCACAGTCCAACTCTCACATCCATACATGACCACGGGAAAAACCATAGCCTTGACTAGACAGACCTTAGTCGGCAAAGTAATGTCTCTGCTTTTGAATATACTATCTAGATTGGTCATAACTTTTCTTCCAAGGAGTAAGCGCCTTTTAATTTCATGTTGTTTCATTAAAGCCCTAAAGTACAAAGCATTTCCCGGCGGTGGGTCACATTGGAATAAATGTGCTGAAATGAGCAAAGACACAAAATCCAATGGCATTTATTAAAACTCCTTAATCACTGAGCATTCCTTTTTTTTTTTTTTGCTTCACCAGTCTGTTATTTTTTCATTTCACTTGTTATCCTCAAAGATGATACTCTACATAAACCTTTTATCAATGAGTAGATTATGTAAATTATCCATGTAAATGTACTTAAACAATTAAATCCAAGTAGATATTCAAAGTTAAAGAACAAATGCAAAGAAATACTAATTCTAATTAAAGAGGAATCACCCACAGACATAGGGTCTCCTCGTACCAGTTAGCAAGGGGCTTTTTTTATACCTACTGTGCATATTTATGTATTTCACATAATCACTCTAATTCTTTTATATTGCATATGTTAAATATAATCATAAAAGCTTAACAGGGATTCAGATTTTTTTTCCCCTGCAAATTGTCCTTCTTTAAAGTGTGTCTGCATGTTTAAATCGTTATAGTAATGCAATCCAGTCAGAAACTAACATCATCTAGTCCTGCTCATTACTATTGGAATATCAGGATCTGTAGCCGCCTTGCGTTAATGCTATCAGACTGGACTTTCACTTGCAGAATGAGACTCATTGATTGTGTCAAGAACATTAGTTTTGTTCTTTAATAACCCATGAACTCCTTTCAAAAGCAGTTCAGCAATGGTTGCTACAAGACATTAAAACTTCAAACACATACAACTTTAAGATGAGGTTCTAAAGCACCATTTTCATCAACATCACAGGGTCATGTGGAAAGAATAATGTTGGCTTGGTAACCAGACATCTGGCTGCTAGTGCAGACTCTGTTACTAACTGGTTGCTTGATCTCAGACATAGGGTTGCCATAAAAATACAGGATACCCAGTTAGATTTCAATTTCAATTCAACAACAAATTATGTTGTAGTATAATCACATCTCAGATATCACATGGGATATACTTATGTTAAAAAATTATTCACTGAATTATTATCTGAATTTCAAATTTAACTGGGCATTCTGTAATTTTATTTGCTACATGTGGCAACCCTACTTGGGCAAGCTAATGATGGCTTCATCATTTGATAAGTACAAGGGTTGGACAGAATGACCTCTAGATGAGACATCATAAAAATACTTGGTTCATAAATAAAGTGAAGTCATGTCTGACTCTTTGTGACTCCATGGCCTATAGCCTACCAGGCTTCTTGGTCCACGGGATTTTCCAGGCAAGAGTACTGGAGAGGGTTACCATTTCCTTCTCCAGGAGATCTTCCCAACCCAGGGATTGAAACCGGGTCTCCCGCATTGTAGGCAGATGCTTTACCATCTGTGCCACCAGGAAATAAATAAGCAAGGGGCAAAACTCACCATATTTTTTCCCCTTAATTATTAAGCAGAAATTCATATGTATAACCAAGCAAGCAAAGCTTCAGGGTGGAAGTGATACACTATCTCTATAAAATTCCAATATGGACATGCTCAGGCATTTTAATAGCTATTGTATTTGCTATCTGTTGCTGCATAATAAATTACCCCAAAACTTTAATAGCTCAAAATAACATTATCTCACATTTGTGTGGGTTAGAAATCTATGAACAGCTTAACTGGATCCTCTGGCTCAGAATCTTGCAAGACTATAACAAAGGTTTAGCTCAAGCTATAGCCATCTCAAGGATCATATAAAGGAGGACCCTGTTTCAAACATGTACATGTGGTTGTTGATAGGGTTCACCATCTTGCGGGTTGTTGAACTGAGGGCCTCAGTTCCTTGCTGGCTATTGCCTGAAGCCACCTTCATTTCCTTGACACTCAGCCTCCTCATAAGGTGGCTCACAACACAGGAGCTTGCTTTATAAAAGAAAGCAAGCAAGAAAAGCCAAACAAAGCAAGCAAGGCAGAAGTCATAGCCTTTTATAACCTAATCTCAGAAATAATATGCCATCACATTTACTATATACTATTTGTTAAAAGCAAGTCAGTAAGTTCAGCCCACAATCAAGGGGAGAAGATCACATTATAAAAAATTAGAATGCAGAAATCTCAATTAAATGTAGTCAGGAGAACAGAAGGGGGAACTCTCACATCTTATGATGATAACACAGCTCAACAGGAAGAAAACTCCTTTTTTTCCTGGCAAGGACTCAGCCAATGAAAAGCCATGGACTCTTGGTTTACTACAGCCCTCCCAACTTCCTTTTCCTCTCTATAAAAGAGCTTCTCTTCCCTTGCCATTCAAGGGATTTGCAGGTGTCTTGCCATGGTTGCAAACCCCAAATTGCAATTCTTAAATAAATCCAATTTTTGTCAGAGAAATAATTGGAAATCTATTTGTTTTAAGTCAATAGTATAAAATGTAAATACCAGGAGGTGAGGATCACTGGGAATCATTTTAGACACTATCTATCATACTGAAAAAAATAAATTTTCTTGAAAAATTAACAAGCAGAGATCTTAAATATAGTTTATTATTAGTTGAAATGAAGCCTCTGTATTTGGGCCCTTAAGAAATTAGTGGCCAATATTAAAGGCATAAAACTTTGGATCAATATGAAATTAAATCATTATTGGAAGTACCTCCCACAGAGAGAGAAAGCTTTCTATTTTCTAAAGATATCAAACATATATGCTTCTTTTTCCATATGAAACATGCAGATAGAAATTTGGTTTATCCTTTTTTTCAAAAGGTGGAGTCATAACTCAGACATACCAAAATCTAACTATATTGATCCAAACTTACCATGCTTGTTGTTCAGTCGCTAAGTCATGCCCAACACTTTGTGACTCCATGAACTGCAGCACACCAGGCTTCCCTGTCCTTTACTATCTCCCAGAGTTAGTTATATTTTGGAATGTCTGAGTTATGACTTCATACCATGCTTATTAGTCCTTATTTCCATTGATGATATAGCATCCTTAGTCTTGCCCTTTACTTGATAGTTTCTGGTTTTAAATTAACTTCCCTGGTGGCTCAGAATATTTTTGGGTTAAGAATCAGTCATCTTAAGATTTAAAATTAGGGCAAATTTAACTAAGCTAAATCACTTCATTCGTGTCCCACTCTGTGCAACCCCATAGACGGCAGCCCACCAGGCTCCCTCGTCCCTGGGATTCTCCAGGCAAAAACACTAGAGTGGGTTGCCATTTCCCTCCCCAGTGCATGGAAGTGAAAAGTGAAAGTGAAGTCACTCAGTCGTGTCCGACCCTCAGCGACCCCATGGACTGCAGCCCACCAGGCTCCTCCGTCTATGGGATTTTCCAGGCAAGAGTACTAGAGTGGGGTGCCATTGCCTTCTCTGCAAATTTAACTAGTGGATCTCAAATTTAATCATGAAGAAAATTTATCTTGGTGTATATATTTGTTCCCTGAGGCTTTTGTCCCACTCTGTGCAACCCCATAGACGGCAGCCCACCAGGCTCCCTCGTCCCTGGGATTCTCCAGGCAAAAACACTAGAGTGGGTTGCCATTTCCCTCCCCAGTGCATGGAAGTGAAAAGTGAAAGTGAAGTCACTCAGTCGTGTCCGACCCTCAGCGACCCCATGGACTGCAGCCCACCAGGCTCCTCCGTCTATGGGATTTTCCAGGCAAGAGTACTAGAGTGGGGTGCCATTGCCTTCTCTGCAAATTTAACTAGTGGATCTCAAATTTAATCATGAAGAAAATTTATCTTGGTGTATATATTTGTTCCCTGAGGCTTCCATAAAAAGGATTACAAACTAAATGGCATAAAACTCTCTCACAGTTCTGGAGGCTAGAAGGTTGAATCAAGGAGTTGGAAGGGCCACGCTCTCCTTATAGGCTCTGGATGAGGATCCTTCTTTGCCTCTTCCCAACTTCTGGTGGTTGACATTAACGCTTGGCATTCCTTGGGGTGTAGATGCGTCGCTCCAACTCCTGCCTCTGTGTTCGAATGTTGTTCAACACTCTACCTTTTGTATTTTCACATGGTGTTGTTTCTGGGTCACCTCTATATACAAATGTCCCTCTCTTTACTAAGATGCCATTCACTAAATTATGGCTCACCCTAATCCAGTAGGAATGATTTTACCCTGATAACGTCTGCAAAGACCTTCTCTCCAAATAATGTCATTCACAAATCCTTAACTCCATACCAGGAGCTAGGATTTCAGCACATCATTTTGAGGGACACAACTCAACATGCAAGTGTTCTTGGTAAAGATGTCCAGTCCCATCTGACAAGAATTTTGGATCCCCTTGGGATTTTGATTTCATAGGTCCTGGAAGGAGACAAGCTCTGTGTGTTCTCTGGGAGTGGTGCACAGATAACACTTTGGCAAACTCTACTGAAACTAACCAGTTATACTTTTCTACAAACTGTTGTTGGGCAAACAACAGTTAAAAGCCTCTGGACTTTGTCTTCAAGATTCTCTTAATGAGAAAATTTAGATGAGGGACAGTGTGGCAAAATGAATAAAACACGAAGGTTAGCATCAAAGGACACTAGTCTGAATACTGGCTCCGCACCAGCCATGTCATTGTAATTCAACCCCTGAATCTCTGTTTCTTCAACTACATCACTGAGTTTCTCTTAGAATTAAATGAAATGGCATTTGCAAAAGTATCTGGCCAGTTCAAAATAATACTACACTATCAGGGATGAAAATGGCAATAAAATGTTCAATGCCATTTAATCTAGTAATTCCCCTTCATTCATCATTTATTTAACAAAAATTTATAAAGTACACACCATATGCCAGACACTGAGCTTAGCATTGGGGATGCAACTGTGAAAAATAAATACAATCCATACTTCATGTTCTGGAGGAACCATAACTTAAGGAAATAATGTAAAATATTAAAAGATATCATAAACATAAAACTTTTCATGGCAACATCAAGACAATAAAATAAAAGCAGCAATAAATATCTAACAGAAAAATGCTTTGTCCATTGAATGAAACACTCTGCAGGCATGAAATGAAGAATGCGTAAGAATCTGGAAAATGCTTTCCATGTTACATAAAAATTAGGGTACATGCACACCATGATTACAAATACATAAATATGTAACTGTATTATAGGAGGGAAAGTCTTCCCAGGTGGCACTGATGGTAAAGAACCCACTTGCCCATGCAGGTAGACTTAAGAGACACAGGTTCAATCTCTAGGTATGGAAGATCCCTTGGTGGAGGGCATGGCAACCCATTCCAATATTCTTGCCTCAAGAATCCTATGGACAGAGGAGCCTGGCAGGCCGCAGTCCACTAGTTCACACAGTCAGACACGACAGAAGCAACTTAGCATGCACACATGCATGAGGGAAAAATGTACTAAAAGTGACCAAAATTAAAAATTAAACAGTGGTTAAGATGATGAAATAGAATTACTAGTTGTTTTTTTTTTTTTTTTTCTTACTTACTGGATGGAAGTATTAACTTCTTTATCTGAGTTTGTTTTTTCTTTGGGGGATTTTTTAAAATTTTCTACAGAGGAATTGCTGTTGAAATCAGGTGAAATGTGTTGAATACTATCTGGTTACAGTGCCTAACAGTAAATTAGCAAATGGTGGGTAGTTCTGGCATGCTCTGAGTTCAGGAGGTCTTCCTCGGGGCACACAGCCCAAGCCAAGCTCTCAGAGCCAGACACACTGGGGTTGCATCCAACACACCATCGTGCTTCCCTCCTGTCCCCAAATATCTCCTGAGGGGGCCCAGTATCTTGCTGGTCTTTCTACCTGGAGCAGCACCTAAATTAACAACAGGTACTCAGCTCCTGTCTGTAGAAGTGAATTGAAATGCTCTAAATGACTCCATGATTCCTTTTCCTAATTGTAACTGACACTTTGGAGCTTATCACACAATAATTATAGTTTGAATTATGTCCCTCAGGTATATTACTTTTGGCTTCACTCATAATGACAGGCAGCATTCTCTCTGTCCTGCACCATGAGCTTGGTGAGGCAGAGAAAGACGTTCTACCTCCAATATTCTAACCACCAAGGACCCTCTCCCTCTCACTCCAGCTTTAACTCCAAGCCTCAAAGACACTCATTTACAAAATTGTTTTTATTAAATAACTAGCCTCCCTTTTTATTCAAGATAAAAGTCAAGTTTTAGTCCCAACTTTAGAGAAATATGAGATAGTAAAGTTCTGAGAACGAGTATATTTGACATTTTGCTTATTCTGGACAACGATTTTTGTGGGGAAATGTATGTTTTCCAATAGGATTTTTATAATTTTAAAAATAACTATTGTATTTCCATTCCCTCACCCTCGATACCTCAGGATCCCAAATAGAAAAGGTTTTGCCCACATCTCACTCATGACCCAGTGATTCACTCAGAGAGAAGTTTGAAAGGCCCAAATAAATTGCTTTCCAGCCATAGTCACTTCAAAATTCGGTAGACAAAAGGCAGTTCTCACTGACAAGTCTTGCATTTGGTGTCTGAGGAGAGCGTTCTCCTGGCTTCCCTGGTGCCTCAGATGACAAAGACTCTGCCTGCAATTCAGGAGACTGAGGTTTGATCCCTGGGTCGGGAGGATCCCCTGGAGAAGGGCACAGCAACCCACTCCAATATTCTTTCCTGGAGAATTCCATGGACAGAGGAAACTGGTGGGGTAACAAAGAGTCTGACATGACTGAGCTACTAACACAAAATGGAAAGAATCTGTCACATAAAGAGGAGGAGTCCTTATTTGTGTTGAGGTTGTTGATCTTCTTGTTTCAGGAGAATTGAAACAGTAAACCAGGCAGAGTATCAGAGGCCTGGAGCAGAGCTCAAACTGAGTTTATAATCAGGGATTATAAAAAATATTCTCCAAAGTGCTTTAGCTCTTTTTTTTAAATACATTAACACATTTAATGCCTTTTCTAGTCTATATTTTGCAACGAAGGTAATAATTATGAACATCTTTGTCTGAGCTGAATTCTCCCAGAAACAGATTTCAAGAAAAGTATTCCAAGGGAAATAATTTTTAATATATAGAAATATGTAGGAAATAGAAATATAATATTTTAAAATATAGAAAAAAATTATATAGAAAGGGAAGTTAGAAAATAAAGCCATTATTAAAACATCTACCACTGGGGCAACAGAAGCTGCTCCCTCAGAGAAATTCTGGAAATATGACATTGTCATTTTTATCATTTTTCAAACTATACTACATTTAAATTATGATATTTTGTGGTAATGATAAATAAATTTTGTTTTCTATTCTCAGATATATGCTAGAAACTGCCTTTGGATAAATACATCTCTAACTATTTAATCTTCTTGTAATTGCTTTTTTTCCCTAAAAGCAAAGATGGAAAAAAAAAACAAATTTTTTTTTCTGGCTTTGGGCTACACTAAGAGGTGATAAGATATAGTTGTTAAGAACCCCATGTCTGGAGTTCAATACTATACTCAGTCACACTTACTAGTTGTACACATTGAATAAGTTGCTTAACTTCTCTGTGCTTCAATGTCCTCAACTATAACATGAAAATAATAATTTTTACCTGCTTAAATTGGAGACATCAAGGGAACATTTCACACACCGTTGGGCATGAAAAAGGACAGAAGCGGTGAGAATCTAGCAAAAGCAGAAGACCTTAAAAAAAAAAGAGGGCAAGAATACAAAAGGTATTAATGAAGAACTATACAAAGCTATGGAGAAGGCAATGGCACCCCACTCCAATATTCTTGCCTGGAAAATCCCTTGGACGGAGGAGCCTGGTGGGCTGCAGTTCATGGGGTCGCTAGAGTCAGACACGAATGAGCGACTTCTCTTTCACTTTTCACTTTCATGCACTGGAGAAGGACGTGGCAACCCACTCTAGTATTCTTGCCTGGAGAATCCCAAGGATGGGGGAGCCTGGTGGGCTGCCATCTATGGGGTCACACAGCGTTGAACACGACTGAAGTGACTTAGCAGCAGTAGCAACATACAAAGCTATTCGACTATAAAAAAAAAAAAAATGGAGGCGGTTTTCAAGATGGCGGAGGAATAGGACGGAGAGACCACTTTCTCCCACACNGTAACAAAACGAATACAGTATTGTAAAGCAAAACAAACTAAAAAATTAATTAAAAAAAAAAATGTCAGTTTTCATCCCAATACCAAAGAAGGGCAGTGCCAAAGAATGTTCAAACTACTTCACAATTGCACTCATTTTACAACTAATAAAGTTATGCTCAAAATCCTTCAAACTAGGCTTCAGCAATGCATGAACTGGGAAATTCCAGATGTATAAGCTGTGTTTAGAAAAGGCAGAGGAATCAGAGATCAAATTGCCAGCATTCACTAGATCATAGAGAAAGCAAGGGAATTCCAGAAAAAAAAATCTACTTCCTTGACTACAGTAAAGACTTTGACTGTGGGGATTACAACAAACTGTGGAAAATTCTTAAAGAGATGGGAATACCAGACCACCTTACCTGTCTCCCAAGAAACCTGTATCAGGTCAAGAAGCAAGAGTTAGAATCGGACATGGAATAACAGACAGATTCCAAATTGGGAAAGGAGTACCTCAAGGCTATATATGGTAACCTTGCTTATTCAATTTATATGCAGAGTACATCATGCAAAATGCTGGGCTGGATTACTCACAAGCTGGAAACAAGACTGCTGGGAGAAATATCAATAACCTCTGATATGCAGATGATAACACCTTAACAGCAGAAAGTGAAGAGAAAGTAAAGAGACTCTTAATGAGGATGAAAGAGGGGGGGGAAAAGCTGGCTTAAAATTCCACATGCAAAAAATTAATATCATAGCTTCTGGTCCCATCACTTTAAGGAAAATAGAAGGGGGAAAAGGTAGAAGCAATGACAAACTTTTCTTTCTTGGGCTCCAAAATCACTGCAGATGGTGACTGCAGCCATGAAATTAAAAGACACTTACTCCTTAAAAGGAAAGCTATGACAAACCTAGACAGCATATTAAAAAGCAAAGACATTACTTTGCCAACAAAGATACATATCGTCAAAGCTGTGGATTTCCAGTAGTCATGTATGGATGTGAGAGTTGAACCATCAAGAAGGCTGAGTGATAAAGAAGAAATCATGTTTTTGAATTGTGGTGCTAAAGACCCTTGGACAGCAAGGAGATCAAATCAGTCAATCCTAAAAGAAATTGGCCCTGAGTATTCATTGGAAGGACTGATGCTGAAGCTGAAGCTACAATTCTTTGGCCACCTGGTGTGAAGAGTTGTCACATGGGAAAAGACTCTGATGCTGGGAAAGATTGACTGCAAAAGGGGAAGAGGGTGGCAGAGAAAGAAATGATTAGGAAAAAAAAAAAAGAAATGATTAGGTAGCATCAGGGACTCAATGGACATGAATTTGAGCAAACTCTGGGAGGTAGTGAAGGATAGGGAAGCCTGGCATGCTGCACTCCATGAGGTTGCAAAGAGTCAGATAGGACTTACCAATTGAACAGTAGTGCTGTGGTTAAATTTGCATGAGTTAATATAAATAGCCTAGATCAGTGTCTGATTCACAATGAGACCCATATAAGTGTTGCTGTTGCTAAGTCGCTAAGTGTTAGCTGTTATTTAATTTTTCACTCAACAACCATTTAAGCAGCCTATACTCTGTGCCAGGGGCTTTATTTGACCCTCTATTTATTCATATCAATGATACATTACAGCTCTCTAGTAACTCAACAGTTTAGTTAAACACGCTAATAACAATAATAAGTAAAGTCACTCAGTCGTGTCCGACTCTTTGTGACCCCATGGACTGCAGCCCCCCAGGCTCCTCAATCCATGAGATTCTCCAAGCAAGAATACTGGAGTGGGTTGCCATTTCCTTCTCCAGGGGATCTTCCCGACCCAGGGATCGAACCTGGGTCTCCCACATTGGAGGCAGATGCTTTAGCCTCTGAGCCACCAGGGAATGACAATAATAGATAGGCAAATTAAACAGATTGTAAGAAACTTTTAAAGTGTGACTGCAATTCAGAGTGTTGTGTGGGAAGAAGTGTTGGGTTATAACGAGGGAGTAGATGTGTCTGCTCATGTGACCCCATGGACTGCAGCCCCCCAGGCTCCTCAATCCATGAGATTCTCCAAGCAAGAATACTGGAGTGGGTTGCCATTTCCTTCTCCAGGGGATCTTCCCGACCCAGGGATCGAACCTGGGTCTCCCACATTGGAGGCAGATGCTTTAGCCTCTGAGCCACCAGGGAATGACAATAATAGATAGGCAAATTAAACAGATTGTAAGAAACTTTTAAAGTGTGACTGCAATTCAGAGTGTTGTGTGGGAAGAAGTGTTGGGTTATAACGAGGGAGTAGATGTGTCTGCTCATGAGGTGAAGGTTATTGACTTTCATCTCTAAAGAAGAAGAACACAGAAGTGGTGTTTTTTGTTTCACTTTTGCAGAAATTGACATCTCAAATTTGCTTCTTAGAAAAAGATTTCAGTCATTAATGTGAAGGATTGATTGAAATCAATGAAGCAAAACCTCTGCTGTGGCTACAGTCTAAGTCAGAAGCCAAGCAGGTGGGGCTTTCCCTGAGGCAGGGACAATGGGTACAACAGCAATGGCAGGTGAAAGGAAACTTTTGTAGGTGGTGACTAATTGGATAAGTCTAGGTAGAGAAGGGGCTTCCCAGGTGGTATAGTGGAAAAGAATCCACCTGCCAACGCAAAAGATGCAGGAGACACAGATTAGATCCCTGAGTTGGGAAGAGCCCTGGAGGAGGAAATGGCAACCCACTCCAGTGTTCTTGCCTGGAAAACTCCATGGACAGAGGAGCCTTGCGGGCTTGAGTCCATGGGGTCGCAGAGTTGGACACAACCAAGCACACAGGCACACATGTAAAGATGAGGGAGAGGTTAAGAAGGACATTATGAGTTCCAGCTCTTGGAACTTGGCTGGCCACAATATTAATAGGCATAAGGGATATAGAAACATCAGGTTTTTATCCAAGGGTTAGGAGACCATAAGTCTACGTGAGTCTGAGTGAACTCCGGGAGTTGGTGATGGACAGGGAGGCCTGGCGTGCTGCGATTCATGGGGTCGCAAAGAGTCGGACACGACTGCGCGACTGAACTGAACTGAACTGAGGAGACCATGATGAGGTTGGATAATGACAAGCAAGTCTGAGTAGCCTACAGGACATCCAGGCAAAGACGTCTATTTGGGTATTTTGAATTTGGGAGATAGCAACATGTCAGTATGTAAGTAGATTATCTCACCCAGAAGTTATATAGTATTTGGGAAAAAATTAGATGACTGGTATTTGGGGGGAAAATTACATGATATTCTGGTGCCTCCAAAATAAACAGATGAGTTGGATATACTTACTAAGCTGAGTATCATTGGAAAAGACCCTGATGCTGGGAAAGATTGAAGGCAACAGGAAAAGCGGGTGACAGAGGACGAGATGGTTAGATGGTATCATTGACTCAATGAACATGAGTTTGATGGACTCCAGGAGACAGTGAAGGACAGGGAAACCTGGCGTGCTATAGTCCCAGGTCACAAAGAGTCAGACACAACTGAGCAACTGAACAATTCCCACCTGTTCAATGGCTGAATCTTATAGAGCAATCACTGAATAACATCTCTTTCATGTTTCCAGTAAGTTAGGTGTCCATTTTATTTTATGATAGTTCTCCAATAGATCCACTCTAAAACTGAGAGGATAAATTAAATCTTGATTCAGAATACATGAGCCATAATTATTATGCAGTTGTTGGACGTTAATCGTCAATTATCACTTGATTTCCAAGACTGCACAAAGTGATTCTTTCTCTCTTGTTGCTGTATATGTATTAATATTTATCCCAAGGCTGTGCCACTGACAAAGAATTTCCTAGATAAAGGAGGCCTGTGTTTCAAGTAAGAATCCCATCTTTAACTATGCTGCTCTGCTAGAATGCTAAAATAACAAGGCTCATTTTTCTTTAAAAAAAGAAAACAGCACACATGTGCCCCAATATTTCCACCTTCAATGCAGTGGTCATTTAGAAAGCTATACGTTTTTGTTTTTTGTTTTTTTTTCCAATTTCTCAGCATCTCAAAACACCATTAGAATTCTTTAAGAATAATCATCAAAGACTGCCACTCTTATTTTAATGTTCTCAATGATAGCACATTCTTTGTATTTAAAGTTGGATTTGATTTTTATGACCAACCAAACATTTGACTCCAAACATTTGCAGACACATATTTAAGGTAAACAAGCAAGTTCAAAAGTGAAGCATAATCATGAAATAATGAGGATAATTTTTTTGTTTTCCTAATGCTACAGGCAAATCCCAAATACAAAGTCTAAATGGGATGGTATTCTTAGACTAAATGACTATTTAGAAGGAAATACATATTAAATTATACATTCCAACCTGTTCATTAAAAGAGAAAGATCAATCTCATTACTTTGTTATGAAATTTTGCTATTGCAATACTCTTTTAAATTTCCTAATAAAAAACTTCAAGAGTTCCCAAAGAAATTAATTTCAGACAAATTAGAGATGCTGAAGCTTTTAAAAATACTATATGCTTATAGTTAGTCCTTTGCACAATCATTAAGGTTGTGATTAATGACCCAATCACATTAACCCAACACAGACTGGTTTATTACTAATTTAAATCTCCTTGTCCTTTATATATAATGTAGCAGTTTGCTATTTTTTAGTTTATCCCCTAAAACTACAACCTTAATTTAACCGCACATCAATGTTTTAGATAAGACAGCTGAAATGCTAATGAACAAGTCTAAAAAATACCATGGGCAATTTTTTATTAAAAATAAAATACCCCCTGGGAAAGAGTCACACAGATTGATCACAACAGAATGCCGTTCCCTTAAGGCAAAGCAATGACATCAGTTTAGCTGGTTCACATGAAAGGAGTCTTATTAGACAAATATGACAGAAACTTTTGGCTGAATGTCATTTTATCTT
The DNA here is from genome assembly GCA_006408695.1 of Aepyceros melampus. Lineage (NCBI taxonomy): Eukaryota > Metazoa > Chordata > Mammalia > Artiodactyla > Bovidae > Aepyceros > Aepyceros melampus. The sequence continues at coordinate 41,044 of SJXQ01009635.1, read as the reverse complement.
TAGATTTTTCAACTACTTTCAGAAATACATAATTATAGACCAATGCTTAATTATATGAATAATTATATACAAGCAGGCAATTTGCTTTTTAGTACCTATTATGTTCTAGGCATGATGCTATGCAGTAAAGACACAGTGGGAAATAGGTGACATGGTTATGATCCTTATCCTCACTATGTAATATCTTAAAATGTACAATGAATAATTTCTGATCCTACTAGATTTTTAATTCTCTCTCTGTGCATTAAAAGGAATACTTACAATGATCAAACATCATATATAATTCATTTTGATGAAAGCTTGGAGAATAATCACCAAAATCAAGTGAATATGAGAAAATCTTAAGTAGTCTTGACTTAAAAGAAGCACGTGCAAGCCTGATGGCAATACAAGTTGATATGTCTTATCAACACTTTTCTTCCAAGCAGCACTGTCTTATTGCATTTCAGGATAAAAAACAGATGTTCTCCATTTGTAATTCAGGTTACCTTGACTGGTTTACTCCTCCTTTCCTGGGTAACTGGCCTATATATAGAAAATTTCCAAGTTTATTTGAGATGTGGAACAAACAAAAATAAAGAACAGACGGCGATGACAGAGGCATATCCCAAGGTACAACAACCACCCCTTAATTTTTTCATAAAATTTTGATGAAGCATTTGGACAAGCTATTTTGACATACCAACCTTTAACTATACTTCTTTTTTGAACACTCGCTAATGAAGCAAGCATTCTCCCTAACACTTTACATATGTTATTTCATTTAATAATCACAGGCATTCTCCAAAGTAGGTGTTATTGTCCTTATTTTATAGACAAATAATCTAAGACTCAAAGAAGTAAAATATTTTCCCAAAATCACCCAGACTGGATTTGTCTGAAATTAGATTTAAACTCAGAACTGTCCAATTCTAAAGCCCAGTTTAAATGGCTATCTTATACCACTTCATAACAATAGGAAGGAGAAGGATTAGGAAAAAGAAGTGAAAGATTAAGAGAAGAAATGATCATTTTTGAAATTTATTGGTAAATGTAGTTTTTGCAATTCTAGTTAAACTTACTGCCAAACAGGTAAAGCAAAAAGATTGTGGAGAAATAGTTACCCATGTGGCACTGAATAGGGGCTTATTAGGCCCTTCCTGAGACAAACCCCTCACCCCAACTCTGCTCATATCATCTGCTTTAGCTTCTCTCTGGACAGCGTTGGTAACAGTACCTGAAGCACATTTCCTTAACACAGATGCTCAAACCCTTACCAAACTGAAGAAGTTAACTATCTGATGACCATGAGCACATAGTCCCCAGACCGCCTGGTGCCTAAGAATTGATCATGTTAACCCCATAACATATTAACACTTCCCTATCAGCTCACCATCAACCAGTCACAGAACTGGGCACAAACTGATCGTATACCCTGAGACGCCCCACCCTTCATCTTGCCTTTAAAAATGCTTGGCTGAATCCTACCGGGGAGTTCAGACTTTCGGAGCTTTCGTTGTCCTGGACCCCTCGTAGCTCATCCTACAATAAGTGCTGCACTTCCCTTCACCACAGCCTGGTGGCAGTAGGTTAGCTTTACTGCTCATGGGCAAGCGGACCCAAACTTGCTTCAGTGACACATGTTTGACCTATATCCTAGATAAAACTGAGAAGAAATATACTTTGTAATCCCAGGTAGGTTGTGGGTTCCTATTAGCTGCTGCTGCTACTGCTGCTAAGTCGCTTCAGTCGTGTCCGACTCTGTGCGACCCTATAGACGGCAGCCCACCAGGCTCCCTCATCCCTGGGATTCTCCAGGCAGGAACACTGGAGTGGGTTGCCATTTCCTTCTCCGATGCATGAAAATGAAAAGGGAAAGTGAAGTCGCTCGTTGTGTCTGACTCTTAGCGACCCCATGGACTGCAGCCCACCAGCCTCCTCCATCCATGGGATTTTCCAGGCAAGAGTACTGGAGTGGGGTGCCATTGCCTTCTCCTCCTATTAGCTAGTCATTTCAATTGTTATCTCTTTTCCATATTGATTTGTCAAAAGCAATTTTGATATCAAACTCTCACTGGTAGCAGTTCTCAGATGTATTCACATTTTTCTACACACTAGGATCCAAAGCTATTACTATCTCTTTGAAGTAGGTATCAAATTGATCCAGGATGAGCAGGATAATTATTTTAGTCAATAGTTCCTACTTTCAATCTCTTCGATCTTTTTATCAGAGTGCTGTCAGACAGAATTGACTGACTTCTTACCTAGCCAAGGTGTAAGGCCACAGTGCAAGAACTAGGACTGGGGAGTGAACCTGTGGGGCTGGCTGCACCCTCACTAGTTCTTATAAGGAAAGAACCTCCACAGTGAGAGAAAAAACAGTGAAGTCACAGACCCAAGGAGGAGTTGATTAACAAACAAGAATGTGGAACTATAATCCAATCTGAGCAAATCCTAACATATTTTGTACAGCTGGAAAAGCATCATCTCCAAGTTCAGACTAGGGCAATGTTGCTGCTGCTACTGCTACTAAGTCGCATCAGTCATGTCCGACTCTGTATGACGCCATAGACTGCAGCCGACAAGGCTCCCCCGTCCCTGGGATTCTCCTGGCAAGGACACTGGAGTGGGTTGCCATTTCCTTCTCCAATGCATGAAAGTGAAAAGTGAAAGTGAAGTCGCTCAGTCGTGTCCAACCCTCAGTGACCCCATGGACTGCAGCCTACCAGGCTCCTCCATCCATGGGATTTTCCAGGCAAGAGTACTGGAGTGGGCTGCCCATCAGTCCATAGTATTAATGCAGGCTTCCCTGACAGCTCAGCTGGTAAAGAATCTGCGTGCAATGCGGGAGACCTGGGTTCAATCCCTGGGTTGGGAAGATCCCCTGGAGAAGGGAAAGGCTACCTACTCCATATCCTGGCCTGGAGAATTCCATGGACTGTATAGTCTACAGGGTCGCAAAGAGTCAGACATCACTGAGTGACTTTCACTCCCTCACTCATAGTATTAATGCACAAGATACTTGGATGCAGGGGAAGGGAGACAGAGCAGCAATGAAGCGCCAGGATTCAAACTATTGGGTTGAAAATTCATTTGGGTTTTTTGTCAGAGTTTATGAAAAAAATCTGAAAGAATTTTTTGGCTAACTCAAATAATTGACTGAGATAAGGACAATATCAGATGACAGAGATTAAAAGGGAATTAAGAGAATCACGAGACCCAGACTTTCTTAGGAAGATCTCTCCAGAAATTATAGAATCCTTATGCCATTCTTGTCAGTCAGTGAACTTAGAGTCAGGAAATTAGATCACCAGATTTACAAATAACCACTAAATAAACCAGGTGGTACTAGTGGTAAAGAACCTGCCTGCCAGTGCAGGAGACACAAAAGATGCAGGTTCGATCCCTGGGCTGGGAAGATCCCCTGGAGGAGGGCACAGCAACCCACTCCAGTATTGTTGCCTAAAGAATCTCCATGGACAGAGGAGCCTGGTGGGCTACCGTCCATAGGGTTGCACAGAGTCAGACATGACCGAAGTGACTTAGCATGCAAACAAACCAGACCATTTGAACCGTAGGGCCTAAATGGGCCTCCAAATCTGATGTAGGCCAATCTTACCCCTCTGAAACAATTCATTGCATAAGGGAAGCTCACACAAATCCACAGCAAAGTCCCAACTTAGTGAAGATGTTGAGGTCCGGAAAAACCCCAGACATTATTTTCTGGTAGTTTCTGGGATGATGATGGTATCCATGAGTAATTACTATGTCCCAAATATGTATGCTAAGAACTATATACATAGAGATGAGTTTGATGGTTCTCAGATTCACTTTGGTATTTATGAGAGCATTTTGAGTTGTAATAATGAGTTGGGTCAGGATGGCATTTAGCAAGTACAAGCCAAGGATCCAAACAGTCCCATACAATGAAGAACAATGAAACTGAAAATTCCAAGAGTGTCCCTTTTGACACAAATCTGATCTAGATCAATCCTACTCCCTTGAAATAGTTCTGTCAGTTAGTTCAGTTGAACTTGATGATATAAAAATCATCTTCTTCACTTATTAAAGGAGAAAACTGAGGTTTAGAAAGGTTAAGCAACTTATCTGCAATGGTTGGTCACATGGCTTATCAAGGGCAGAACCAGGAAAATAATCCAGAAAGTCTAGCTCATTGTTCTGCATGTTTAAGTGCTGAAATCCTATCTACAAAATGACTCAGGAAGGCTGTTAGGAAAAGTTACAAAGGTATAAAAAGTAGCAAGTGAAGAGTTTTCTATTTCAATTTTTGTCAATATACAAACATTATTTCACTATTTACTTTATGCTTGTCCAGTGTTGTCTTAAGTAAAAATGGTACGATATGCAAACTTTGGGAAGATACTCACCCTGGCCAAAACAATCTCTAAATAGTTATTCCTTTCCTTTCTATTTAATGCAATATAATGAAAAGTACACAGGACTGACTGTGTACTAAGTTTCTAATTTTGGATGGCCACTAACAAATTTGGGCAAGTCACTTTGCCTACTTCTCAGTTTTTTTCCAAATATAAAATGAAAGATCTTAATGATGCCCCAGATCTTTTCAAGACTATGGGTATTCTTTGTTTTACTTTCAATGGCATGTGAGGCTGGACATGTATACAACATATTTGGCTTTGATAAATATTCATATCTTTTAGAAGAAGGCCAATTACCTAGGGATAATGCTAAAAATTAGCTGCCCTAAAGATAATACAAAAAACTACCATCAAAAACTCTGTGAGTCTCCATGGAGTACTGTGGGTGCCCTACATTCACAGAGCTCAGTTTTGCTTGTATGAACACTAATATTTCACATGTACTTCCCTAGAAGTTGTGAGAACCTTTGCGTACAAGATTAAGAAATGATCCTATTTGATGGATTTAAGCTTTAAAATTTTAGCAACTCACTGCTTACAGGAAAAGCATAAAAACGTAGTTGCTTTTGCTAAGGTTTTGCAATACTGTTGATGCTTGTGATGTGGAATCCTGCATGAAGTTACAGAGCATTAAAGTAAACACTTCCAGACACAGAGAGTTAGAAATTGTCCTCCTGCCTAGATGACAAAAAATATTCTGAATCTCTGTCCTGTACCCCTTCAGGAAATAATGGGGAATAAGGTCAACATTCTATGAACCAAACATGCAAAATTCTTGCCAGAACAGAATGCCACACTAACTTCCTCAACAGACAGCCTCTTAAAATAGATAAGTGTAAAAATATATTTTCAAATTCATAATTGGATCAACTCAAAGTGAACATACATATTGACATTATTCTCCCACATTTCTTTCTTTCTACTCTGAAATTTCTTAACTGAATTTTGATCTGAATGAACCTATATTTTAGTGAAGCATCTCCTTCCTAGGGACTTCCCCAATAGTTCAGTTGGTAAAGAATCCACCTGCAGTGCAGGAGACCCTGGTTCGATTCCTGGGTCAGGAAGATCCTCTGGAGAAGGGATAGGCTACTCACTTCAATATTCTTGGGCTTCCCTTATGGATCAGCTGGTAAAGAATCCACCTGCAATGCGGGAGACCTGGGTTCAATCCCTGGGTTGGGAAGATCCCCTGGAGAAAGGACAGGCTACCCACTCCAGTATTCTGTCCTGGAGAATTCCATGGACTGTATAGTCCATGTGGTTGCAAAGAATCAGACAAGACTGAATGACTTTCACTTTACTTCTCCTTATTGGGGCTTCCCTGGTGGCTCAGAAGGTAAAGCGTCTGCCTACAATGTGGTAGACCTGGTTCGATCCCTGGGTTGGGAAGATCCTCTGGAGAAGGAAATGGCAACCCACTCCAGTACTCTTGTCTGGAAAATCCCATGGATGGAGGAGCCTGGTAGGCTACAATCTATGGGGTCGCAAAGAGTTGGACACGACTGAGCGACTTCACCTCACCTCACCTCTCCTTATTGGAGATTATACTACTGGAGATTATATGATTGGAGTCAAGAGAGAACAAGCTCTTAGATTTTGACACATTGTTCTCTGTTGTTTATTTTTCCAATGCTCTCTTGTATAGATTAAAGCTAAACCACAGCTACAAACATCTTAACGGTGAATAATAGCCCATTTAAAAACTTGGTGGTGAGAGCTAGTCTGCTTACTATTATACTGAAAAACAAAAGGCTGCTATCTTTAAGAGAGGAGGTTAACACTTCACTTGAGGAAGAAAGAATGTGTTTTATAATTAAAAACACAAATCTAAGCTTAATTCAACACTCTTTAATTTCTGAAATCCTGGAGCTTATTTATTCTAACAAAACATTAGCCTGGACAGTCCATTACCCTGGAACAGAAGCCTAACATGGTCAGAATTGACTTAACTTATTTTTGGTATTCAATAGAGGCTAATTAATATTCTTGTCTACATTATGGACTCAAGAAATAAATGAGATGGCTTGTGTCACTTATTACTAAAATAGCTGACTAGGTGGATATGGTTTGTATGAGTGGAAGAGAGTTTCCTAAATACTGAACCCAGAATTAGACTAAGGTTCCCAATGGGCTCAGATGGTTGAAAATCTGCTTGCAATGCAGGAGATCTGGGTTCGATCCCTGGGTTGGGAATATCCCCTGAAGGAGGGCATGGAAACCCACTCCAGTATTCTTGCCTGGAGAATTCCATGGACAGAGGAGCCTGGTTGGTTACAGTCCATGAGATCACAAAGAGTAGGACACAACTGAGCAACTAAGCAAGCAAGCACCCACCCATAGGCAGTCTACCCACTGGGTAGGACAAGGTTCTCCCTCCGCATTCAGCCAACAAAGGATAGACCTTTCCCTGGAGAGGAAGAGAGCACAGACTCCCTGCAGACAGTTGGCTCTCCAGAAGAACAAAAGAAAGTGTAGATCCAAGCATAACCAGTTTGCTCTAGCCAAACTCAACAGTCGTTACTCAGTTTCCCTGGGAACAGCTGAGCAAAGACGCAGAGGAATAGGCTAGGAATGTTACACCCCGCCCCTCCACATGGAGGAAACATAGGAATGGGAAGAGGTGTCATTCCCACTGCTGCAAATATCACTCGATTTGGGGATGGGAAGGTAGAGAGCAAATTTATATCCCCATTGCCTAGTATAATCCTTTAAACAGATATTAGGAAAATGTCCTATGTAAATTACCACTTAAAATCTTAAGGATTAGATTTCTTATAATGCAATAGTCAACTATCCCAGAGGTAGATAACACAGGGGCATTTATTTGGGGGCAGAACTTTACAACTATCTATTCTAGCAACTGACCTAATAGGAGGAACAGAAGGAAGGACACGTCAAATTTCAGGGAAAAGAATAGCATTATGATTATGAAAAGAAAAAGATTTTGTGAAAGCCTGCTAAATTACTTTCTTCTTCCCATGATACTCATAAGAGTTGTGAGAAGGTTTACCTAAACAATATCCAAATCAAGATGAGAATTATTCATATTGGCAATCTAGGTACCAAACTATTTCCATGTCTAGTGATGTTGTTTTTTAAATCAGGTATTTCCATCCTGTTAGCTCTCCAAATTGCTCCTCTGACACTGAGTGAATTTCTCTATTTTAAAATCATTTAGACTTAAATTAGTCATACCTCCTTTGTCACCTATAAACATAGCTTAAAATCTGAACTATAAGACTTTGTGCAGAATAAGATATGGAATCTCCAGTTAAAAGTATTCTCAGCATTATTAAATGTGTTTTTTTTTTAACATGGAAAAAAGTTTTATTTTTTCTTGCATTCCAGTGTTTCAGATTTGTTTTTATCTGTCAAAGATGTTTAAAGGAATTACTAAATTTTTGTTTAACATCCCTTAACGATTGTATTAAAAAAATAAGATTATGATCTTCTAAAGGAGAGATTCTTTAAATCCATGATATAATATGCATAGCTCTAACAATGATAAATTTAATTTTGGAAACCTCTATTGAATTGTGACAACTAGTTAATTTGTGCCATTACAAAGATGATCCATATTAATCTACTTCTCTTTGCTATTAATGTCTGATTGTGAGAAGGACAAGGACTGGCATATTATGATAGACATTTTACAAACATCTATGGGATCATTTCAATCTCAAAGTCTCTTGCATTCATAACCAATTTGTTTTGTCTTCCCTCATACCTCCTGTGTAGAAAAAGGCATGTGATTTCCTCTAAGACTCCAGCTGAGCCTACACAAGACTCAGTATGTACAATGGTCTCACCTCCTCTCCCTAGAAATAGCTCAAATGTAGAAAGAGAGCAATGGTACATCTGATGACAACAAAGCATCTTGTCCCACCGCCTCATTTTGCCCCTCAACCATAATCCCATAAGTAATCCTATAATGTCAAGACTGTGCTGGTAGTGAGCACTCTGGGGCCCCATCTGGAAGCTGGGAAAGATGAGGTCTTAGTCGTTGGCTCTCCTGCCTGAAGTCACATCCTGTGAGAGACAGAGTCAGAGCTAGAAACAAGAGTTCCTGATCCAAGCCCAATGTCCCTTTCTTTATCAAAGCTGGGACAAGAACTGAAATGTAAATAGTAGAAACACAGGGGAAAACAATGAGGTTTTATACCTTAAACTCTACAAAGAGAAGATATTTTCCAAAAAGACTCCTTTACCAAGCATTTTAAGCTTAATGTTCGGAGGATGATTGTTGGTTACCTGAAAATGTCCATAGTAAGGTTTGGTTTTTTCCAGCCTCAAAAAAACAGATCTATACTTAAATCTTTTAGAACAAAATTCTGTCTCTACTACAAAGCTTATCAAAGATCAAAAGTGGGAAATGTGGGACCAAGGGGCAGGAATAGGAGGTGGAAGGCTACATTCAATTACTTGCTACTCATATTTTGGTACATTTTAAAGAAATTCCAGATCAGTTTATTGACAGAATTTATGGGATGACTTAGGTTTCCTCAGAAGGTATGTTCTTCATGAATGTGTATTAACCCAAACAAGGTAATTCAGTCCTCATTTACAACCATCTGTTGAAAATGGATTTTTATGAGCTGTCTTCTCAACAAAGAGAGAAAACAGATGTACATTTAACCCCAATCACAGAGTAACTCAGCCTGTTCTAAAGTTTGATAAGATGTCTAGGATGTCATCTATACAAATTAAAAATCAGCCTGTTTACTTTGTGCTTTTATAGCATAATACTTCATACAGAACAAAAGTCCATAAAGGAAAGTGTTTAATTTTAAAACTCAATACAGCACAGATCACCCTGCTTTCTCTTTACTCACATCATCACTGAGCCTTTCTTTTTAACACTTTAAAAGAATCAAAATTGATTTGAGCTTACTGAAAATGTCAGATTATTGTCCTGAAATGACAGTGAACAGAAGGGTCTACAGGAGAGGAACAGAACTGGCAGAAGTGGAGATTCACTGACCTTCAGAGGACAGACCAGTAATGCAGGCGTGGTACAACTTTCAGTCTGCAAATTTCCAGCTACCTTACAGGAGCTCAGCTGCAGCAAGAAGCATTAGGCTGTTTCTTATTCATCATTAAACAATGGAAGGTCTTTCTGCAAGAGTAGATAGAACTATCAACGTTTAAAGAAAGGGACTTTTCTTTCGATTCTATCTTTCTGAAATGATCTGTTCTGTTTTCCAAAAACAGTCTGTATATTCCTTCAAAGCAGGGTTAGATTTTATAGTGCTTTGCTTCTGCTGTGTCCAACAAATGCTTGGAGCCCACAAAATGTTTGTCAATGGTGATAAGGGTAATTAAATGTCATATTAAAGCTCCTTCCTAAACACTGGGCAGAGAGTCAGAGGACCTGCTTTCAACCTTTAGTTTGATCGTTCTGTTATACACATGCACATTATATGCCTGAATTTCATTTTTTATCTTTAGAATTAATTCTTCAGTCTATGATATATATGAATTGTCAAAAATTGCGTGATATTTAAGGGGCATAAAACAAAACAATAGATCTATTAGGGAGTCATTTTACAACATGTCAATTAGAAACCCCTATTATCTCTTGGACATGAAAACCCCACTATAACCATGTAGTTATTTTATCCTTACCAGAGCCTCCCAAAATATACTCGCTTCAACTGACACTCAGATATATTTTCAACATCTTTGTATCTGCATTTATAATTTATCCCAAATCTCAACTCTCATATATAACAGTCTGTTCAATGAAATGTCTTTATATGAGCACATGGCTAAAAATCATATTCTCAGCCTAGAGCATCCACAGATGAAACAGAAAGGAAACATGTAATATCCCCACGGTTAATTAGCAAATTAGTAGTAATCTTGATTGTTACGCACTACAGAGAATACCAGTTTTAGAATTGGAAGATGTTGGATTCTAGGACTGCTTTTTTACTTTAGGGACTACCTTAATATCTCTGAGACTCAAGTTCCTCATCCATTACCCATTAAGAGTATGTATCTTCAAGTGATTAGATCTTCACCGCCCTCTCACAGAGTTAGGTAAGAATCACTAACATGAGATAAATGTATTTGTAGATGTATATTGTAATGCTCTTTATAAAATTAAGTAATTAATAATAGAAGAAAAATTGATCAATATCTTCACTCTTTTCCTTTCCCAAGTGTTGTTTGATTTTTGGATTTGCTTTGACAAATAGGTATAGTTTAAATGATTGCAATCTTAGAGATGGGAAGAAAGATAAAAAGTTGAGTAATAATTGTCATAAAGGACACAAATTGCTCACCATGTTCACATCACCACCCTCCCTCCCCACCTGCAATGCACACGCATATAATTCAGGGTGCACTGCTATAACGTGACTCCCACATGAGAAAATACTTGTTCCGTAAGCATTTGTCATATTCCATTTATTACTGTTGTATCAAAAGGAAATTTGCTATGAGCCACCTGTAAGGATGCTTTTTTAGTAATGGTATGTGTTATAGAGAGTGTTTAACCAATAAACAGTTACCACTTAATTATCTATATTTGGATTGTTCACTTTGTGTGTTTTCTCTGACAAACTTTAAAAACCAAACCAGTTTTCCTTTGTCATCACCCTACAATGTGAGGAGCTATTTCTCCCCACCCACACACATTCTCCAGTGTGTATTTTGGAAATGAAAACCTATTTATTATTATCTAAGCAAAATTAAGTTATGACTATAAATCTGCTGCCAGAACACAGTCAGGACATCTTCCAAAGGCAAATATAAATGATTTGAGGTCATTCGTTTTTACTCTCTTCTCTGTTCCTCTCCAAGAAGAGAATCTACTTTATTCTTTGCTTCAACTACCCTTTCTTTTAGTTTCCCTTCTTTTCTGCCACTTGCAATCTGCACTGTTTGTTAAAATTAGTACAATGATGATCTGAAATCTGAAGTGAACTGAAAAGTCACCAAAGGACCATGTTTTAAAAATTGAGATTCACAGGTCCTTTCCCCAGAGACGCTAATCGCTGGAAACACACGTGTTAAGGATCACTGCAGTAATTTCTCTGACACATATGGAAGACCACTAGTTTCACACAGATCAGGATGGACCCACACTCGATTTCCCACATGCAATCATTCACTTGGCTGTTGTCTTAACTCTCCGACTCTGAGTGCTTTTAGTATCTGGATATTAACAGTGAGGACCTTTCATTTCAAATCATCTCAAGCAATCCAGCTGTACTTTATTTTCGACCTTATTTTAGTCCTGGATATAAATATTGCAAGGCCACCAAGTTTCCCAAATTAAGATAAACAGACACACAAAGAGCACTTCTAAATGTGACCTACTTAAAGTTAGCAGGGTCTTTAATTTTGAAAAATATTTACCTACTTTAACTTCTCTTTTATAAAGCATGGGTTGCTTATCGAATCCTGAGCTGGGGCAATTTACTTCTCTAAGTATTTCATCAGATTTTCAAACCAATTAGGATAATTATCAGCACAATTTAAACAGATTTCTTAATTATAGCTACAAGTCTCTCTCTCTCAGAGAAAGCAAGTCCGAGAGCTTTTAACAAAAAGAGTTTTCTGTAAATAGTAGGTGAGTACTAATTTCCATGCCTCACATAAGTGGAAGAAATATTTCTTCTAGCATCCATTTGCAGGCCATAAAGAAAGCCTTCCTCCTCACTCCTAACACTGCAGGCTCATACCTACATTTCTTGGTGATAATATTTGAGTACACATCACTTCACACTGACACTGGCTGGAAAACAACATCTCTGACCATCTCATTATTTAAAAAGTGTGAAGCTGTCTTGGCTATCCTTCCACACTTAGCTTGGGATAGCTCATTTTTATTCCTTGTTAAGGAAACACTAGCCTAAGAAGCAAGGAGGTCTTGTGCTTGTTGTGCTAGGATTTAGCTTCTCTCTGCTTTTATAAAGAGTCATGATCGAAAGCACACCACTCACTCGTGTCTGACATGGATTCACGTGGGGAGAGGGTAAGCTTGAACAAATGCTTTAAAGAAGAGTTCAAGCAGGATAAGTTCAGTGAAAGGCCATAATCCACCCTGAGCACAGGCCAACTGATGCATGTTCTAAGATATGCCAACTACACAGGGAGCAAACAATGCATAATTCATTACCAGTTTTTGAAAGCCAAAAGTACATATTGCCATCAACTTTCCTCTTTCATTTAAAAACCTAAGTGTATGCTGAGGGAAGTGTAACCACACAGGTCAGCTTTGTCAAATGTAATTTTGGAGAGGGTTATTTGAATAGTGAAGTGAAAGTTGTTCAGTTATGTCCAACTCTACGACTCCATGGACTATACATGCCTTTCCCTTCTCCAGGGGATCTTCCCAACCCAAGGCTTGAACCCAGGTCTCCCACACTGCAGGCGGATTCTTTACCAGCTGAGCCACAAGGGAAGCCCTATTTGAATAATGTATTCAATTCAAATGACACTTTTGAATGTCCATGGAGTGATTAGAAAATATCAAACAAGTATCCAAATGTGAACAAACAACATAGACTTATCAGCTCAATGTATACCAAGCTTAACAATTGAAATCAACATATAAAGAAAGCACCAATTTAAAAAAAAAAAAAACACACAAAATCATAGGGACATTGTATCAAGATGGCAGAGTTGGAGGACATGAAGCTCACCTCCCCCCATGCACACATTAAAAATATGCCTACATGTGGAACAATTCCTCTGGAAAACCAACTGAAAACTGGCAAGAACTCCTATGCAACCAAAGCTGCAAGAAAGATTTTCATGTAACTGAGTAGGACAGAAAAAAGATAGAGTTGGGACCTCTGCCCACAGGAGGGATGTTAAAGGAAGAGAAAACTTGCATGGGCAGACCCTCACCCTGGGGAGTTCAAGCCACAGACTGGGCATGCCAGTCCTGGGGTCCAAGAAGAGGAGACCTTGGCTGCTGGGAGAACTGCTGGGACAGATGAATGCACTGAAAAAGCCTAGACTCTACTTGAGGAGAGTGTGTGAATGCTGGCTTGCCAATGAAGAGGGTGGAAAGAGTTCTGCACTGGTGGCTGCTGCCTTGCCACTGTCCCTAGTTTGAGCAGGTGAACATTCTGGCCCCACTCATTCCACACCACAGCTTGATGTGGGATCCAAGCCAGCCAGGCCCTGGGAAAAGCCTCAGTCTAGCTACACAGTGAGAGACCAGAGGCCTGGAGTGTGGTCCAGGTAGGGCAATAATGGCCATTTTCAGTGCTTAGTCAAGTGGTGCCAGGAGCAAGCCTGCCTCAGTCCCACTCCCAGCAGATTACTCTGGCCCCATCTGCTCCATGCCACATCTTGGCACTGGATCTGGAACAGACAAATTTCTAGAAACATACAGGCTGCCAAGACTGAGTTAAGGAAAACAGACAACCTGAAAAGACTGATCACTAGAAGTGAAACAGAGTCTATAATAAAAAAAATTCCTTCAACAAAAAGTCCAGGACCAGATGGCCTCACTGAAGTATGCCACCAAATATGTAAATAAGTTCTACCTATCCTTCTCAAACCATTCCAAAAATTGAAGGGGAAGAAACATTCCCAAATTCATTCTACAGGGCCAACATCACCATAATACTTAAACCTGACAAAGACACTACAAAAAAATTATACGTCAATGTTTTTGATGTATATAGATGCAAAAATCATCAACAGAGTACTAGCAAACTGAATCTAACAAACATATAAAAAGGCTCATTCACTATGATTAAGCTGGATTTATTCCAGGATCATAAGGTGGTTCAGTTCAGTTCAGTTCAGTTCAGTCGCTCAGTTGTGTCCGACCCTTTGCGACCCCATGAATCACAGCACACCAGGCCTCCCTGTCCATCACCAACTCCCAGAGTTCACTCAGACTCACGTCCATCGAGTCAGTGATGCCATCCAGCCATCTCATCCTCGGTCGTCCCCTTCTCCTCCTGCCCCAATGTGATACACCACAGTAACAAAAGGAACAACAACAACAACAACAACAAAAAAAAACAATAAAAACCCATATGATCCTATCAATAGACATGGGGAAAGCATTTGACAAAATTCAACAACCATTTATAAGACGAGCTCTCAAAGTGAGTATCAGTTCAGTCCAGTCACTCAGTTGTGTCCGACTCTATGCGACCACATGGACTGCAGCACGCCAGGCTTCCCTGTCCATCATCAACTCCCAAAGCTTGCTCAAACTCATGTCCATCGAGTTGGTGATGCCATCCAACCATCTCATGCTTTGTCATCCCCTTCTCCTCCTGCCTTCAATCTTTCCCAGCATCAGGGTCTTTTCCAATGAGTCAGTTCTTCACATCAGGTGGCCAAAGTATTGGAGCTTCAGCTTCAGCTTCCAATGAATATTCAGGACTGACTTCGTTTAGGATGGACTGGTTGGATCTCCTTGCAGTCCAAGGGACTCTCAAGAGTCTTCTCCAACACCACAGTTCGAAAGCATCAATTCCTTGGCACTCAGCTTTCTTCATGGTCCAACTTTCACATCCATACATGACCACTGGAAAAAGCATAGCTTTGACTAGACAGACCATTGTTGCCAAAATAAGTCTCTGCTTTTTAATATGCTGTCTAGGTTGGTCATAGCTTTTCTTCAAAGGAGCAAGCGTCTTTTAATTTAATGGCTGCAATCACCATCTACAATGATTTTGGAGCCCAAGAAAATAAAGTCTGTCACTATTTCCATTGTTTCCCCACCTATCTGCAATGAAATGATGGAATAGGGTGCCATGATCTTTGTTTTTTGGATGTTGAGTTTTAAGCAGCTTTTTCACTCTCCTCTTTCACTTTCATCAAGAGGCTCTTTAGTTACTCTTTGCTTTTTGCCATAAGATTGGCATATCTGAAGTTATGGATATTTCTCCTGGCAATCTTGAATCCATCTTGTGCTTCATCCAGCCCAGCATTTAACTTATAAGTTAAATAAGCAAGGTGTCAATTTACAGCCTTGATGTACTCCTTTCCCAATTTGGAACCAGGCTATTGTTTCATGTCTGGTTCTACCTGTTGCTTCTTGATCTACTTACAAGTTTCTCAGCAGGCAGCTCAGGTGGTCTGGTATTCCCATCTCTTGAAGAATTTTCCACAGTTTGTTGTGATTCACACAGTCAAAGGCTTTAGCATAGTCAATGAAGCAGAAGTAGATGTTTTCCTGAAATACTCTTGCTTTGTCTATGTTCCAGTGGATGTTGGCAATTTGATCCCTGGTTCCTCTGCCTTTTCTAAATCCAGCTTGAACATCTGGAAGTTCTCGGTTCACATATTGTTGAAGCCTAGCTTGAAAACAGGTTATTACTACTGGATCATCACTAAAATAACATACATATTATAGAAATGGAATAAAACTGGACTTTCAAACTCCTATATAAAGAGTCTAAGCATGTACTGCAAACAAATGAGGCAAAACAAGAGAGTCATGGGAAACCAGAGCTCGTGTGCATGGTTAGCATTTGTTGTCATGAGAGTATGTGAACCCAGGGTGCCAGATTGTCCTTTTTTTTAGGAAAGACAAAAGTTCAAAAAAAATTTTTTTAATTAATTTTTTAAATTGTATCAGCCAACTCAAAATTTTAAAAAACATTATGAGAGCCAAATAAAACATATCTGCAGCCCACATTTAGATGGTGAGCTGCCAGTCTCTAAGTAGACAGGCAGTTTCTAAGCAGAGCACATCTGGGAGAAGAACGTATAAGGGATGAGGCAGATCAAAAGCAATTAAGGGTTTTTAAAGGAAAAACTGTTACTTCCATCCAACATAAAGCGTATACAACTCAAAAAGTTCACAATTCAAAATGTAAAAGCACCAATTAATAGAAAATTAGGACTGTTTTAATTGGATAAATTGGGCTTCCCAGATGTCTCAGTGGTAAAGAATCTGCCTGCCAGGCAGGAGATGTGGTTTCTATCCCTGAGAAGATCCTCTGGAAAAGACAGTGGCAACCCACTCCAGTATTCTTGCCTAAAGGGTCCCATAGACAGAGGAGTCTGGTGGGCTACAGCCCTTGGAGTCCTAAAAGGGTCAGACATGACATAGTGAGCAAACGGCAACAAACTGAATAAATTAATGCACTAACAGTAAAGTTGCACAAGGCATTGTGCTAAACTGGTAAAGGAAGTAATGGTGAGCAGGACTTCATTCTCGTCCTTTAGAAGTTTACTTTTTAGTGTAGAGAATAGGAAGTTAACAGAATAGTGGGAATACAGGAAGAATATGAGGTCATTAGGCTGTATATTGTCACCCTGCTTATTTAACTTCTATGCAGAGTACATCATGAGAAACGCTGGACTGGAAGAAACACAAGCTGGAATAAAGATTGCTGGGAGAAATATCAATCACCTCAGATGTGCAGATGACACCACCCTTATGGCAGAAAGTGAAGAGGAGCTAAAAAGCCTCTTGATGAAAGTGAAAGAGGAGAGTGAAAGTGTCGGCTTAAAGCTCAACATTCAGAAAACAAAGATCATGGCATCTGGTCCCATCACTTCATGGGAAATAGATGGGGAAACAGTGGAAACAGTGGCTGACTTTTATTTTTGGGGGCTCCAAAATCACTGCAGATGGTGATTGCAGCCGTGAAATTAAAAGACGCTTACTTTTTGGAAGAAAAGTGATGACCAACCTAGATAGCATATTCAAAAGCAGAGACATTACTTTGCCGACTAAGGACCGTCTAGTGGTCATGTATGGATGTGAGAGTTGGACTGTGAAGAAGGCTGAGCACCGAAGCATTGATGCTTTTGAACTGTGGTGTTGGAGAAGACTCTTGAGAGTCCCTTGGACTGCAAGGAGATCCAACCAGGCCATTCTGAAGGAGATCAACCCTGGGATTTCTTTGGAAGAAATGATGCTAAAGCTGAAGCTCCAGTACTTTGGCCACCTCACGTGAAGAGTTGACTCACTGGGAAAGACCCTGATGCTGGGAGGGCTTGGGGGCAGGAGGAGAAAGGGACGACCGAGGATGAGATGGCTGGATGGCATCACGGACTCAATGAATGTGAGTCTGAGTGAACTCCGGGAGTTGGTGATGGACAGGGAGGCCTGGTGTGCTGCAATTCATGGGGTTGCAAAGAGTTGGACCTGACTGAGCGACTGAACTGAACTGAACTGAACTGAGAGGGTAAGTACAAAGTTTCTTTCAAAGAACTGAGAACTTATATTTGGATTGCAAGCTCAAAAACACTTCCAGAAGACTGAGTGAACCAGAAAGCAGTGGGACCAAGTTATTCAGTCAATCAACAGATGACAAATACCTACTGAATGCCTCCCAGACATAATCTGGATGTACAGGTTACAACAATGAATAAGACACTAGAGATTCTGAACTCAAGGAACTTAGAGTTTAGAGTGAGGTAACTAATACAGTTGATCATTGAATCACATGGATTTCAAAAGCATGGGACACTTACATGTGGATTTTTCTCATATTTTTATTGTACAGATCGCTAAGTTAACTAAGTGCAGGAAAATGTTTGCATTTGATCAAAGATCACAGTATTTAGAATCAAAAGGTCTAGAGTTTGAGTTCTGATCCCATTCAAATTGTTACAGCTTCCTGTCCTTGGGTAAGTCATTTATCAATTTCTTTTTGAGGCAGAGAACACAGTTACATGGATTTTTAACTGTGCTGGAAGGGAGGAGTTAGTGTCCCAACACCCACATTGTTCAAGAGTCAACTGTATATAAGAAAGCAAACCTAGAAAAGATTACTTGAAGTACTGAGAAGTGTTGAGAAGAAAGTCACCAAGGATCAAGATAGACATACCTCATCCATTTACCTCCTCGAGGTGGTATTATTCTCACTGTACCTTCAAATGGAAACTCAGGGGCCCTGGACTGCCAAACAAGTCTGAAAACAGAATGTGCTTATTTCCTTAAAATGCCATATTTGTCACCTCTAAAGAAATACACCTCTTCAAGCTGTCTGTTGTTGTCTTCCATCACACATACAGTAATGAGATAAAGAGTAACTGAAGCTTAGTAGGGTAGACAGGGAAAGTGTCTCTGGAGAGGTCACATTTAAGTTGGGAAGCAGGATGTGAGTGGTTCTGAGGCATGTCCCATGCAGAAGGAAAAGTAGGAAGGAGACCCAAGAAAGGATTGAGCTTGATATTCTTCAAGAACCGAAAGGAGACCAGCATGACAGGAATAGTGAACAAGATGTAGTATAGAAAGGCTGGGGTCAGTGAGGTAGGCAGTGGTGAGCACTGTGGCCATGGTATGAGACTGATTTTTTTTTCTGGATGCAGAGTGATGTCACTGGAGGATTTTAAACAGGAAAGTAATATGATCAATTTAGGCCTAATAAAGGTCAACTTGAGGTGGTGGTAAGGGTGCAATAAGGGAGTAGGGAGCAAGGGTGGAGGTGGGGGTATCACTTGGAAGGCTCTAGCAGCTTTTAATACCCTGGACTGTACTTTAGTAAACATGCCATTCCTCTAACCTATATGCCACGCCTCTTATCTGTTATCTAACAGAAGTTATAGCCAACACCATATCTATCACATGATTAACTAAGTCCAGTGAAACCTCTGATGAACATTCCCATGATGATATTGGCAAAAATACATTTTCTTATTGATTAGCATGTGATGACACAACAATGAAGGGGTTTGGGTACACTATGTGACTTGGCATACCAAGAGATAAGGAATTTATCTAGCTGGTGGTTAACTTGAAGCTAATTTAACTTGAATAATGTAGAAAACACCTATTTTGGGGAATGGTGTGGAGAAAGAACAAGATTTACATTGTATTATATGCCACCTCAACTTATACTATAAACATTAAATAATATCGCCTAAAATGGGCTTCCCTGGTGGCTCAGCAGTAAAGAATTCACCTGCAATGCAGGAAATGCAGGAGAAGCAGGTTTGATCCCTGGATTGGGAAGATCCCCTAGAGGAGGAAGTGGCCACCCACTCCAGTACTCTTGCCTGGAAAATCCCATGGACAGAGGAGCCTGGTGGGCTACGGTCCATGCATTTGCAAAGTGTTGGACATGACTGAGTGACTGAGCATGTGTGCACTCATTGCCTAAAATGCACAGCAATTCACATCATACTATCAGATTTCCACTATGTTCTTTTTGTAATGGTAATTATATTTGCCTCCAAGGAAATAAACATTTAAAATTAGAAAATCTCAATATAGCAAGTGTTTCTTCCCCAATGGATAATAATCATTCAACAGAATAATTTAACTTCAGATGTGGACCCTTAAGTAATTACAAAGATACTTATGAGATTAAAAAATTTATAAGATATACAATAAAGCCAATAAATCTGAAAAATCAAGAAAGAATAAGAGATTTTTCAAGAGTTATATTCTATATCTATCTAGAGACAAGGAGAGAGACATAGAGAGAGACAGAGGTGGAGAGAGACAGGGAGAGACAGAATAGAGCCATGATGAAATGAATATTGAATTAGATGAATTATTAAGGACATTAACATGGTTTTCAAGATTCTCCTATAAAACTCTCAAACAACACTTTTACTGTTTAATTTTAGCAAATTTCTAAGGAATAGATGACCTCTACCATATACAACTGTTCCTGAAGAAAAATTATACCACTTACATAAAGACTGGAAAGAATAGGTTCTGTTGCAAGTGACAGAAAAATCCAAAGAATCAGGATAGTAGTTTTTGTTTTGGGTTTTTTCTTTTCCATCTTGTAAACTTGAGTTTTGCCTCTTGACCTGGGTTAATTGTGAACTGACAATCAGAAATTCAGGTTTATTGTTATTCACTGCATAGTTCAACATGAATACTCTAGCACTAGCCATCATTTTGGCATTCCAATCAAAAAAGAGATGATAAAAGGTTGTATTTCCCTTTAAATACAGTTGTCTGAAACTGCATAGATTCCTTTTGATTACATCCCCATGGTTAAGACTTAGTAATGGCCACATGTAACTCTAAGAAAAGCCTGGGAAATGTTGGCTTTATCCTGTATAACTATATGCCCAGTTAAAATGCAGGGCTATCCTCAAAGGAAAAAGGATATTAGATGACAAATACTGGTCTCTGTCACAGAAAGACTTTAAATATTGTCATTATTTGGATTCTTGTCTAAGGAAATTAACAAAAGAAAAAGTTACAAAAGCCAGTGAAAAATTAATACAGTTTCTGGGCTTCCCAGATAGCTAATTGGTAAAGAATCTGCCAGCAATCCAGGAAACCCCAGTTCAATTTCTAGGTTGGGAAGATCCCCTGGAGAAGGGAAAGGCTACCCACTCCAATATTCTGTCCTGGAGAATTCATGGACTGTATAGTCCGTGGGGTCACAAAGAGTTGGACACAACAGTGACTTTCACTTTCACTACTGGATACAAAATGAGCAATCAAAAGAAAATAGCATTTTGTTTAGGCCATAATAGCTGGTTTAGCTCAGTTCAGTTCAGTTGCTCAGTCATGTCTGACTCTTTGCGACCCCATGAACCACAGCATGCCAGGCCTCCCTGTCCATGACCAACTCCCAGAGTTCACCCAAACTCATGTCCATGGAGTCGGTGATGCCATCCCACCATGTCATCCTCTGTTGTCCCCTTCTTCTCCTGCCCTCAATTTTTCCCAGCATCAGGGTCCTTTCCAATCAGTCAGCTAGCTCTTCATATCAGGTAGACAAAGTATTGGAGTTTCAGCTTCAACATCAGTCCTTCCAATGAACACCCAGGACTAATCTCTTTTAGGATGGACTAGTTGGATCTCCTTGCAGTCCAAGGGACTCTCAAGAGTCTTCTCCAACACCACAGTTCAAAAGCATCAATTCTTCAATGCTCAGCCTTTCCTGTGTGGACCAACTCTCACATCCATACCTGACCACTGGAAAAACCAAAGCTTTGACTAGATGGATGTTTGTTGGCAAAGTAATGTCTCTGCTTTTTAATATGCTATCTAGGTTGGTCCAACTTTTCTTCCAAGCAGTAAGCATCTTTTAACTTCATGGCTGCAATCACGTTCTGAGTGATGTTGGAGCCCAAGAAAATAAAGTCAGCCACTGTTTCCACTGTTTCCCCATCTATTTCCCATGAAGTGATGGGACCAGATGCCATGATCTTCGTTTTCTAAATGTTGAGCTTTAAGCCAACGTTTTCTCTCTCCTCTTTCATTTTCAACAAGAGGCTTTTTAGCTCCTCTTCACTTTCTGCCATAAGGGTGGTATCATCTGCATATTTGAGGTTATTGATATTTCTTCCAGCAATCTTGATTTCAGCTTGTGCTTCTTCCAGCCCAGCATTTCACATGATTTACTCTGCATATAAGTTAAATAAGCAGAGTGACAAAATACAACCTTGAAGTACTCCTTTCCTATTTGGAACCAGTCTGTTGTTCCATGTCCAGTTCTAACTGTTGCTTCCTGACCTGCATACAAATTTCTCAAGAGGCAGGTCAGATAATTTGGTATTCTCATCTCTTTCAAAATTTTCCACAGTTTATTGTGATCCACACAGTCAAAGGCTTTGGCATAGTCAATAAAGCAGAAATAGATGATTTTCTGCAACTCTCTTGCTTTTTTGATGATCCAACAGATATTGGCAACTTGATCTCTGATTTTTCTGCCTTTTCTAAAACCAGCTTGAATATCTGGAAGTTCCGCATTCACGTATTGCTGAAGCCTGGCTTGGAGAATTTTGAACATTACTTTCCTGGTGTGTGAGAAGAGTGGAATTGAGTGGTAGTTTGAGCATTGTTTGGTATTGCCTTTCTTAGGGATTGAAATGAAAACTGATCTTTTCCAGTCCTGTAGCCACTGCTGAGTTTTTCAAATTTCCTAGCATATTGAGTGCAGCACTTTCATAGCATCATCTTTTAGGATTTGAAATAGCTCAACTGGAATTCCATCACCTTCACTAGCTTTGTTCATAGTGATGCTTTCTAAGGCCCACTTGACTTCACATTCCAGGATGTCTGGCTCTAGGTGAGTGATCACACCATCGTTTTTATCTGGGTTGTGAAAATCTTTTTTGTACAGTTCTGTGTATTCTTGCCATCTTTTATCTTCTGCTTCTGTTAGGTCCCTACCATTTCTGTCCCTTATTGAGCCCACCTTTGCATGAAGTGTTCCCTTGATAGTTCTAATTTTCTTGAAGAGATCTCTAGTCTTTCCCATTCTGTTGTTTTCCTCTATTTCTTTACATTGATCACTGAGGAAGGCTTTCTTATCTTTCCTTGCTATTCCATGGAACTCTGCATTCAGATGCTTATATCTTTCCTTTTCTCCTTTGCTTTTTGCTTCTCTTCATTTCACAGCTATTTGTAAGGCCTCCTCATTGCCAACAAAGTTCCGTCTAGTCAAGGCTATGATTTTTCCAGTGGTCATGTATAGATGTGAGAGTTGGACTGTGAAGAAAGCTGAGTGCTGAAGAATTGATGCTTTTGAACTGTGGTGTTAGAGAAGACTCTTGAGAGTCCCTTGGACTGCAAGGAGATCCAACCAATCCTTTCTGAAGGAGATCAGCCCTGGGATTTCTTTGGAAGGAATGATGCTAAAGCTGAAACTCCAGTACTTTGGCCACCTCATGCGAAGAGTTGACTCATTGGAAAAGACTCTGATGCTGAGAGGGATTGAGGGCAGGAGGAGAAGGGGACGACCGAGGATGAGATGGCTGGATGGCATCACCGACTCGATGGACATGAGTCTGAGTGAATTCTGGGAGTTGGTGATGGACAGGGAGGCCTGGCGTGCTGCAGTTCATGGGGTCACAAAGAGTTGGACATGACTGAGTGACTGAACTGAACTGAACTGAACTCAGACAGCCATTCTGCTTTTTTGCATTTCTCTTTCTTGGGGATAGTCTTGATCCTTGTCTCCTGTACAATGTCACGAACCTTCATCTATATTTCATCAGGCACTCTATCTATCAGATCTAGTCCCTTAAATCTATTTCCCACTTCCACTGTATAATCATAAAGGATTTGATT
This sequence comes from Aepyceros melampus, assembly GCA_006408695.1. Classification (NCBI taxonomy): domain Eukaryota; kingdom Metazoa; phylum Chordata; class Mammalia; order Artiodactyla; family Bovidae; genus Aepyceros; species Aepyceros melampus. Next base: position 17,728 of record SJXQ01009635.1, on the reverse strand, counting down.
TAGGTCATACGTGTATGGTCTAGTGGTTTTTGCCATTTCTTCCATTTAAGTCTGAATTTGGCAATAAGGAGCTCATGATCTGAGCCACAGTCAGCTCCAGGTCTTGTTTTTGTTGACTGTATAGAGCTTCTTCATCTTTGGCTGCAAAGAATATAATCAATCTGATTTCAGTGTTGACCATCTGGTGATGTCCATGTGTAGAGTCTTCTCTTGTATTGTTGGAAGAGGGTGTTTGTTATGACCAGTGCATTCTCTTGGCAAAACTCTATTACCCTTTGCTCTGCTTCATTCTGTACTCCAAGGGCAAATTTGCCTGTTACTCCAGGTGTTTCTTGACTTCCTACTTTTGCATTACAGTCCCCTACAATGAAAAGGACATCTTTTGGGGGTGTTAGCTCTAAGACATCTTGTAGGTCTTCATAGAACTGTTCAACTTCAGCTTCTTCAGTGTTACTGGTCAGGGCATAGACTTTAATTACTGTGATATTGAATGATTTGCCTTGGAAACGAACAGAGATCATTCTGTCATTATTGAGATTGCATCCAAGTACTGCATTTCAGACTCTTTTGGTGGCTATGATGGGTTTTCCATTTCTTCTAAGGGATTCTTGGCCACAGTAGTAGATATAATGGTCATCTGAGTTAAGTTCATCCACACCAGCCCATTTTAGTTCACTGATTCCCAGAATGTCGACGTTTATTCTTTTTTTTTTTTTTTCGACGTTTATTCTTATCATCTCCTGTTTGACCACTTTCAGTTTGCCCTGATGCATGGAACTAACATTCCAAGTTTCTATGCAATATTGCTCTTTACAGCATTGGACCTTCTTCTACCACCAGTCACATCCACAGCTAGGTGGTGTTTTTGCTTTGGCACCATCTCTTCATTCTTTCTGGAGTTATTTCTCCACTGATCTCCAGTAGCATATTGGGCACCTACTGACCTGAGGAGTTCATCTCTCAGTGTCCTATCTTTTTACCTTTTCATACTGTTCTTGGGGTTCTCAAGGCAAGGATACTGAAGTGGTTTGCCATTCCCTTCTCCAGTGGACCACATTCTGTCAGACCTCTCCACCATGACCCGTCCATCTTGGGTGGCCCCACATGGCATGGCTTAGTCTCATTGGGTTAGACGAGGCTGTGGTTCATGTTGGAGAAGGCAATGGCGCCCCACTCCAGTACTCTTGCCTGGAAAATCCGTGGATGGAGGAGCCTGGTAGGCTGTAGTCCATGGGGTCACTAAGAGTCGGACACGACTGGGTGACTTCACTTTCACTTTTCACTTTCATGCATTGGAGAAGGAAATGGCAACCCACTCCAGTGTTCTCGCCTGGAGAATCCCAGGGATGGGGAAGCCTGGTGGGCTGCCTCCTATGGACTCAACTGAAGCAACTTAGCAGCAGCAGCAGCAGTGGTCCATGTGATCAGATTGGTTAGTTGTCTGTGATTGTGGTTTTAGTCTGTCTGCTCTCTGAGGCCCTCTCTCAGCACCTTCTGTTTTACTTGGGTTTCTCTTACCTTGGACATGGGGTATCTCAGTCATTGCTCCTTACCTTGGACATGGTGTCAGGGAAAAGCAAAAGAAAAAAGATTCCATATACAGTAGCAGCACCTTTTAAGTCTATGAAGAATTCTAACTCTAAAATATATATGAGACATTTTAGACAAAATCATGAAACTCTTTGAAAATCATATAAGACCTGAATGATTGGAATTCTCAATGTAGTAAAAATGCCTTCTCCCAAAATTAATCTAAAATTTCATTCAACCTCCAATAAAATTGGAATGGCATTTTCATAGGACTTAGACTGAATCTGAAATTCACATGTAAAGTAAAAAACAAAAAAGCATCTTAAATAAAAGAGTTCTTGCTTACCAAAAGGTAGAGCCATACTAATTCAGCTGATGCAGTATTGGTACCATGGCTGTCAAACAAAACAGTGGTTGTCAAACAAATCAATGGACCACAAGAGAGCCCAGAAACTGACCCATAAATATAGAACATGGTGCATAATATATACAATATATGTATCAGTGAGAAAAATACCGAGTTTATAATAAGTTGTGTTATCAAAAGCAACCTATGAAAATTAATTTACTACTTCATAAACAAAAACCAGTACCAGGTCAGTACCAGGTGTATTAAATTTCTAAATGTGAGAAACTTCTAAAATTTGGGAAAATATGTTTATGACATAATTAAATTACCCATCAAGAACACTTAATTCAAAATTTTAAGTAAATAATTATAATTATGAAGTTACAATATTAACCAGAAAATAGAAAGTTTTTACAATGCAATATCCAACAAAGAAGTAATATCATGAATATATAAGGAAATTCAATTAATCAATGAGAAAGACAAAAGTCACATTTATAAAATTGGCAAAATTTAAGAACAAGCTGTTTCCAGAATAGAACTGACCCATAAATATAGAACATGGTGCATAATATATACAATATATGTATCAGTGAGAAAAATACCGAGTTTATAATAAGTTGTGTTATCAAAAGCAACCTATGAAAATTAATTTACTACTTCATAAACAAAAACCAGTACCAGGTCAGTACCAGGTGTATTAAATTTCTAAATGTGAGAAACTTCTAAAATTTGGGAAAATATGTTTATGACATAATTAAATTACCCATCAAGAACACTTAATTCAAAATTTTAAGTAAATAATTATAATTATGAAGTTACAATATTAACCAGAAAATAGAAAGTTTTTACAATGCAATATCCAACAAAGAAGTAATATCATGAATATATAAGGAAATTCAATTAATCAATGAGAAAGACAAAAGTCACATTTATAAAATTGGCAAAATTTAAGAACAAGCTGTTTCCAGAATAGTAACTCAAAAAATAAATGTGAAAATATGCTAACCTCTCTTGAAAAAAGTGAAAAGTGAAAGTATTAGTCGCTCAGTCTTACTGCCTTTTGCAATCCTACAGACAGTAGTCCGCCAGTCTCCTCTGTCCATGGAATTCTCCAGGCAAGAATTACTGGAGTGGGTAGCTATTCATGCTTCAGGGGATCTTCTTGACCCAGGGATCAAACCCAGGGATCAAACTCATTTCTCCTGCATTGCAGATTCTTTACCATCTGAGCCACCAGTGAAGTCCAATCTCTTTTAGTATCAGGAAAATACAAATTAACTGACATTTTCCTTCCACAACACTAGCAAATTATTTAAATTTTTTATTAGAAGATAACTGCTTTACAAAATTGTGGTGTTTTTTGCCATACATCAACATATATCAGCCACAGGTATACATATGTCCATTCCCTCTTGAACCTCCCTCCCATCTCCCACTCCATCCCACCCCTCTAGGTTGGCACAGAGCACTGAACTGAACTCTCTGTGCAACACAGCAAATTCCTACTGGCTATCTATTTTACATATGGTAATGTATTCACTACCCAGATAATCACAGTGGTATGATCACTTATCTAGAGCCAGACATTCTGGAATGTGAAGTCAAGTGGGCCTTAGAAAGCATCACTACAAACAAAGCTAGTGGAGGTGATGGAATTTCAGCTGAGCTATTTCAAATTCTAAAAGATGATGCCGTGGAAGTGCTGCACTCAGTATGCAGGCAAATTTGGAAAACTCAGCAGTGGCCACAGCACTGGAAAAGGTCAGTTTTCATGCCAGTCTCAAAGAAAGGCAATGCCAAAGAATGCTCAAACTACCACACAATTGCACTCATCTCACATGCTAGTAAAGTAATACTCAAAATTCTCCAAGCCAGGCTTCAGCAATATGTGAACTTCCAGATGTTTAAGCTGGTTTTAGAAAAGGCAGAGGAACCAGAGATCAAATTGCCAACATCCGCTGGATCATTGAAAAAGCAAGAGATTCAATGTATAGCAAAACAAACATAGTATTGTAAAGCAAAACAAACTAAAAAATAAAAATTAATTTTAAAAAAATAAAAAATTTTTAAAAATTTTTTTAAAAAGAAAAATCCAGAGGGTTCCAGAAAAACATCTATTTCTGCTTTATTAACTATGCCAAAGCCTTTGACTGTGTGGATCACAATAAACTGTGGAAAATTCTGAAAGAGATGGGAATACCAGACCACCTGACCTGCCTCTTGAGAAATCTGTATGCAGGTCAGGAAACAACAGTTAGAATTGGACATGGAACAACAGACTAGTTCCAAATAGGAAAAAGAATATGTCAAGGCTGTGTGTTGTCACCCTCCTTAATTAACTTGTATGCAGAGTATATCATGAGAAACGCTGGGCTTGATGAAGTACAAGCTAGAATCAAGATTGCTGGGAGAAATATCAGTAACCTCAAATATGCAGATGACCCACCCTTATGGCAGGAAGTGAAGAAGAACTAAAGAGATTCTTGATGAAAGTGAAAGAGGAGAGTGAAAAAGTTGGCTTAAAGCTCAACATTCAGAAAACTAAGATCATGGCATCTGGTTCCATCACTTCATGGCAAATAGATGGAGAAACAGTGGAACCAGTGACAGACTTTGTTTTTGGAGGCTCCAAAGTCACTGCAGATGGTGATTGCAGCCATGAAATTAAAAGACACTTTCTCCTTGGAAGAAAAGTCATGACCAACCTAGACAGCATATTCAAAAGCAGAGACATTGCTTTGCCAACAAAGGTCCATGTAGTCAAAGCTATGGTTTTTCCAGTAGTCATGTATGGATGTGAGAGTTGAACTATAAAAAAGCTGAGCACCAAAGAACTGATGCTTTTGAACTGTGGTGTTGAAGACTCTTGAGAGTCTCTTGGACTGCAAGGAGATCCAACCAGTCAATCCTAAAAGAAATCAGTCCTGAGTGTTCATTGGAAGGACTGATGCTGAAGCTGAAACTCCAATACTTTCGCCACTTGATGTGAAGAGCTGACTCCTTGGAAAAGAACCTGATGCTGGGAAAGATTGAAGGCAGGAGAAGGGGAAGATAGAGGAGAAGAGGATGGTGGAGGATGAGATGGATGGATGGCATCATTGACTCAATGGACATGAGTTTGACTAAACTCCGGGAGTTGGTGATGGACAAGGAGGCCTGGCATGCTGTAATCAATGGGGTTTCAAAGAGTCAGACACGACTGAGAGAGTGATCTGAACTGAACTAATGTATTATTGGGATTTCCTGGCATCTCTGGTGGTAAAGAATCTACCCGCAATGTAGGAGACCTGGTTCAATTCCTGGGTCAGGAAGATCCCCATAGAGAAGGGAATGGCTACCAATCCAGTGTTCTTGACTGGATAATCTCATGGACAGAGGAGCCTGACAAGCTACAGTCCATCAGGTCACAAGAGTCAGACACAACTGAGCAACTCACACACACACACACACACACACACACACACAAAGTTTTATTAGAGAAATGCAAATCAAAACTACAATGAGGTATCACCTCACACTGGTTGGAATGACCATCATTAAAAAATCTACAAACAGTAAATGCTGGAGAGGATGTGAAGAAAGGGAATCCTCTTGCACTGTTGGCTGGAATGTAGATTGACACAACCACTATGGAGAACATTGCTGCTGCTAAGTCACTTCAGTCATGTCTGACTCTGTGCGACCCCAGAGACTGCAGCCCACCAGGCTTCTTTGTCCCTGGGATTCCCCAGGCAAGAACACCGCAGTGGGTTGCCATTTCCTTCTCCAATGCATGAAAGTGAAGTCGCTCAGTCGTGTCCAACCGTAGCGACCTCATGGACTGCAGCCTACCAGGCTCCTCCGTCCATGGGATTTTCCAGGCAAAAGTACTGGAGTGGGGTGCCATATTACAGATTCCTTAAAAAACTAGGAATAAAACCACTACATGACCCAGCAATCCCACTATTGGACATATACTCTGAAAATACCATAATTGAAAGAGATGCAAAGTTTTTTAATCCAATTAAAGGTATGTAGTTTGTAAAGTAATTAGCCTCCAATTAAAAAGAATAAATTTAAATTTTAAAAAAGGTATGCAATTATTTAGGGGAAATGGTACTCTCAAGATTTAGCTAAAAGAATGAAAATTGTTATAGCCATCTTGGGATACAATCAGCAGTAGCTAGGAAAAAATTCAAATATACCCCATATGTTATATCCCAGTGACAGCAGTCCTGTGGGTGTGACTTCAGGGAACTCTCACTTAGTGCGTAAATAAAAAATGTTATTCAAGCAATACTTATGATTAAGAAAAACAAGCTATAAACAACATTCATATCCAAATGCAATATATAAATATACAAAATAAAATGTTATACACCTACTAAAACAAATGAAATTGAATATGTATTATTATTCATTCATACAAATTAGTAAACATAAATGCATATAATAAAGTATGATACTATTTATGGACACATAGCATTTATATGTGTATATTTATGTATGGTGTACATGCATGTATATAGATGTCACAAATACCAATATGTGTGGAAAAGTATACAACTGAAGAGTACTCACTATATTCTTGATAATGGTTACCTCTGATATTGAAAAAAGAGGATGAGATTTAGGGATTGAGGGTGAGGTTGAGGTAAACTCCAGCTCTTTTAGTTTATATGTATATGAAAGATATTAGCAGTTGTAATTCTAAATGAACATATGTGTTTGTCAGAATCTTCCTTGTTGTTTTTTTACATCTCAAATAAGAAAAGTAGCTGGGTAGGTCAATTTTGAAAAAATGTATTTATTAAGTGACAAGTAACCAGTTGTTAAATTTCACAAATCATCTTCATTCTTGATCACCTAAGGCTTTAAGACTTTTTAAAAGCATAACAAAAACAGAATGCAGTACATTACAGTCGAGATAATGGAGGACAAGAGGGATGATACCTCAAAACTGCAAAACCCAGATCCCTTCTCCAGCAGTAAAAAAAATCATGGCAGATGATAAACAGTGTGAATCCTCTGACATTGCCTGGCTATAGTCAGCCTTGAAGGTCCTTTCTACTTCTGCCAAGCACATAAAAGTAGGAATCCCAGATCCAACGTGTGCAAACATAGTGTGTTTTCCAATAGCAAATACATTGATGCTGTGTTCACTTCTAAGCCAACAGTCTAGGAGAGACTAGGTACACTGGAGAATATGTGAGCATACAGTTAAATAATGCTCCTCTCCACCCACTAAAATAATTCACCAATATTAGATTCACACAAAAACAAAGTGATGTGTCCCTGGAGTGATTCTTAATAAACCTATAACTTGCATATCATCATGAATAAAAAGAACATTTTCCTAAATTGTGTTCTTTGAAAAACTGATCTTAAAAAATATAGCATAGAGGTGGGAAATAGTGGTCAATTAGGCTTGCATGAGTGCATGCTCAATTGCTTCAGTAGTGTCCGACTCTTTGTGACTCTATGGAGTGTAGCCTGCCCAGCTCCTCTGTCCATGGGATTTTCCAGGTAAGAATGATAGAGTGGGTTGCCCTTCCCTCCTCCAGGGGGATATTCCTGACCCAGGGATTGAACCTGGGTCTCGTGCATGGCAGGAAGATTCTTTACCATCTGATCCATCAGGCAAGCCCAATTAAGCTTAGGATATGCCAGTCTATCCTAAAGGAGATCAGTCCTAAGTGTTCATTGGAAGGACTGATGTTGAAGCTGGAACTCCAATCAGGCCACCTGATGTGAAAGACTGACTCATTTGAAAAGACCCTGGGGCTGGGAAAGACTGAACGCAAGAGGAGAAGGGGATACTTGAGGATGAGATTGTTGGACCGCATCACTGACTCAATAGACATGACTTTGAGTAAACTCCAGGAGTAGGTGATGGACAGAAAGGCCTGGGGTGCTGCAGTCCATAAAGTCACAAAGAGTCAGACATGACTGAGCCACTGAACTGAACTGATGCTAATTTTAAAACTGCCTCTTGAATACTTATAATATTTTAGCATTTTAAGGTTCTGAGAAGTCTTATAGTTGAAAAACTACTTTGTTGAACTCATGAATGCACATTTATTTAAATAGCACTTTTTAAAAGAAGTAATAGATAACTGTGATCACAAAAAACTGGAAAATTATTAAAGAGATGGGAATAGCAGACCACCTTACCTGCCTCCTGAGAAAACTGTATGCAGGTCAAGAAGCAACAGTTAGAACCAGACATGGAAAAACTGACTGGTTCATAATTGGGAAAGGAATTCATCAAGGCTGTATATTGCCACCCTGCTTATTTAACTTATATGCAAGTACATCATGTGAAATGCCAGGCTGGATGAAGCACAAGCGGAAATCAAGATTAAGAAATATGAATAACCTCAGATATGCAGGTGACACTGCCCATAAGGAAGAAAGCAAAGTGGAACTAAAGAGTCTCTTGATGAAAGTGAAAGAGGAGAGTGAAAAAGCTGGCTTAAAATGCAACATTCAAAAAATTAAGATCACGGCATCTGGTCCCATCACTTCATGGCAAATTGATGGGGAAACAGTGACAGACTTTATTTTGGGGGGCTCCAAAAATCACTGTAGGTGGTGACTTCAGCCATGAAATTAAAAGACGCTTGCTCCTTGGAAGAAAAGTTATGACCAACCTAAACAGCATATTAAAAAACAGAGACATTACTTTGCCAACAAAGGTCTATCTAGTCAAAGCTATGATTTTTCCAGTAGTCATGTACGTATGTGAGAGTCGGACCATAAAGAAAGCTGAGCCCCGAAGAACTGATGCTTTTGAACTATGGTGTTGGACAAGACTCTTGAGAGTACCTTAGACTGCAGAGAGATCAAACCAGTCAATCCTAAAGGAAATCAGTCCTGAATATTTATTGGAAAGACTGATGCTGAAGCTGAAACTCCAATTCTTTGGCCACCTGACATGAAGAGCCAACTCATTTGAAAAGACCCTGATGCTGGGAAAAATTGAAGTCAGGAGGATCAAGGAATGACAGAGGACTAGATGGTTGGGTGGCATCACTGGCTCAGTGGACATGAACTTGAGCAAGCTCCAGGAGATGGTGAAGGACAGGGAGGCCAGGTGTGCTGTAATCCGTGGAGTTGCAGAGTCAGACAAAACTGATCAACTGAACAATGAATAACTATTAATATTACTGCCTGTGAAATTAAGCGTGCTATGGACCTCAGTGTGGACAGTGCTAATATATTTATTTCAGTTCAATTCAGTCACTCAGTCATGTCCAACTCTTTGTGAGCTATGGACTGCAGCACACCAGGCCTCCCTGTCCCTCACCATCTCCTGGAGCTTGCTCAAATTATGTCCATTGAGTCAGTGATATATTTATTTGGATGCATATAATTTACAATATACCCAATAAACAACCCAAGGTAAACCATCCCTGCTGCCCATAGTGCCCATAACACAACAGCCAACAAAGGTGGGGCAAGACTCACAGAGAAAAGGTCAGAGTGACACAAATCAAATTTGTTTTCTCTAGCTTTCATAGAACCTTCTCTGCAAGAGCACTACCTTATCTCACATTCTTCCTGCTGTGATTCTCAGGCTCCTCTGTGCCCTGTGACCAGTTCCTTTAGCTGATGCTCTAGTGACTTATGAGTTTTCAGTTTTCCTCACCTTTGGCTCCAGCAAACTGTAGTGATGCTTCTGTATCTGCTGATACCCAAGTGAGTAGTTGCACTGCCTTGAAATGGTGTTGCTGCTTCCACTAACCTAGGAAACTCCCTCTGCTGATGACACCCAGGACTGCAGAATCAAGAATGCTCAGGGCACCAAGGGCATGAACCACAGTGATGCCTCTACCCATCACTGGCCCCCCACGGTGCCCTCCGCACTCACAAAACCTTGGCCCTGTCTTCTTTCATCCCTGCCTGCCTCAGTGAGTGCCTGGGGCAGGGCTGGTGAACAATCTGAGTGACAAATACAGAGCTGGTCTCAGAATTGGTATGTGCATGTCATATTTCTTTTCCATGGAATGTTTTACCAGTCTTTCAAACATATCCAAAACCTGAGACAAAATGAAGCCCATCATTCTTGTTTATTAGTCACTTTTGGAAGGAACACTGTGAAATAATCCTATGATCATTAGTGAAGATGTTCTTGCAACTTTCCGTGTGCTTTCATTGCCCTAAAGACTTTATTTTTTCCAGCTCCTTTCTCTGGCAAGATGAGCAAAGACCATAGAAGGACTTGGTCTTTCTGGATATGAATACATGAATGCATTTAAGGGTTCTGTTTGAACTGGGTAAATTGGTTATTTGAAATTGTGATCAATCACATTCAAACCCTATCTTCAGGATGGTCTCTTTCAAACCCACACTTCCAGCTATCTAAGCCCTCCGCAGCCTAGACTCACTCCACAGCTCCAATCTTAAATCTCTTTGTCACAGAGCAATTGTGCATTTAAACATTGGACAATACTTATTCATTACCTACTCTATGGTAATCAGGGTTTCCTAGGATAAATGAGACATAGTTTCTGTTTTCGTAGAGCTTTCATAGAGTTTTCTTCATTGAGTTCATTTATTTTATTTATTTACTTTGGACTGTCTGGGTCTTCCCTGCGGCATGGGCTTGTCTCTAGCTGCAGGGAGCAGGGGCTACTCTCCAGTAGTGGTGCACAGGCTTCTCGCTGCTGTGGCCTCTCTTGTTGCAAAGCACAGGCGCTAGGGTGTGTGGGCTCCAGTAGCTGGGGCAGGAGTGCTCAGCAGCTGCAGCTCACGGGCTCTAGATCCCAGGCTCAGTAGCTGTGGCACATTGGGCTTAGCTGGTCTGTAATATATGGGATCCCCTCAGACCAGGGATCAAACCCATGTCTCCTGCACTGGCAGGTAGATTCTTTACCACTGAGCCACCAGGGAAGCCCTCTGCCTCATGAATTTCCTTGGGGTTTTATGAGCACTCAATATTCAATTCTCCCACTATTTCTTTGTTCATTCTCTTTCCTCAGCTCATGATAGCTTTTGTCATTCCAACTTAAACACTGCTATATAAGGCAAAGCTAGGGTTACCAGTTACAATGCAGGGCATAATTAAATTTGAATTTCAGATAAATGACAAAAATCTTTTTCAGTCAAAGGATGTCCCAATTTTTGTGTTCTGTTTATCATACTGCACAAGGGATACTTATACTAAAAGACTAAGTTCTTAAGGGAAGAGTAGTCAATGCCAAGAAGATAGATAAGCTGTCCTCTACTCTAGGAATTAATTGTATCAAGGATCACATAGGTTAATGGAGAGAAAAAGATTTGGAGAAATAAAATAACCTGGTTCGAGTAGGATTCTTCAACATATGAGTTCTACTTTTAACAAATCACATCACTTCATTATGTTTTATTTTTCTCAAAAACCTGCTGTTTACTAATATACCACTGGTGAGTAATTAAAATGCATCTTTATATGCTCTCATGGGTTGTTGATAGAATATATGATAACTGACATTATATATTTTACAGAAATATAGTTGTTATATTATAAATATATATCAACATGAATTATAAACATGCATGTAGGTTAGATATTATCATGAGCTACTCGAGATCTATGTGTCTATCCTTCACATTTTTCAGTGAAGAAAAACATTCATATACTTAAATATTGAAGGTCAAATAGAATGAAGGTGAGAAAAACTATTACTCACTTTCAGTGCAACATGAAATAATGAGATTGATAATCCTACAAGAGTCACAACCCCAAAAGTCCCATTTAAATAGTTTCTTCCAGAACAATTTCTGCCAAGTGCAATTGTTTAAAAGTCCCCAAATTGACACAGTAGGCTTCTCTGCAAGATACTAAATAGAAATCCATTTCCATGGAGTGCTAAATGTACAGGCATACCTTCTTTATTGCACTTCCTTTTCTGTGCTTTGAAGATATTGCATTTTCTAAAAATTGAATGCTTGTGGCAACCTTATTGAGCAAGTCTATCGGCACCATTTTTCTAACAACACTTTTTCACTTTGCATCTCGGTCACATTCTGCTAATTCTCTCAATATTACAAATTTTTGTTATTATTCTGTTTGTTATGCTCCTCAGTGATCAGTTATCTTCAATGTTAACTATTGCAATTATTTTGGGACACCACAAACTGCACTTGTCTAAGCTGGCAAGCTTAATTAATAAATGTATGTGTTCTGACTGCTCTATCAACCAACTGTTCCCGTCTCCCTCCCCAACCTCTCAGACTTTCCTATTCCTTGAGACAAAATATTGAAATTAGGCCAACTGATACTACTACAAAGGCTTCTAAGTGTTCAAGTGAAAGGAAGAGTCACAGATCTTTGACTTCGAGTCAAAAGCTGGAAATGATTAATAGTGAGGAAGGCATATCAGAAGCTAAGATAGGCAGAAATCTAGGCTTCTTGCCAAAACTGTTAGTCAAATTGTGAATGCAAAGAAAAAGCTCTGAAAGGAGATTAAAAGTGTTCCTCCTGTAAACACATGAATGACAAGAAAGCAAAGAGCCTTATTGCTGATATGGAGAAAGGTTTAGTGGACTAGATAGGAGATCAAACCAGCCACAACATTCCCTTAAACGAAAGTCTAATCCAGAGCAAAGCCCCAGTTCTTCAATTCTGTGTAGCTTGAAAGAAGTGAGGAAGCTGCCAAAGCTAGCAGAGGTTCATTCCTGAGTTGTTTTTTTTTTTGTTTTGTTTTGTTTTAAATAATTTTTATTTTTTAGTTTGTTTTGCTTTACAATACTGTATTCATTTTGCTATACATCAACATGAATCAGCCACGAGTGTACATGAACTCCCAATCCCGACCCCCACCTCCCCGCTCCCACCCCACACCATCTCTCTGGATTATCCCCGTGCATCCGTCCCAAGCATCCTGCATCCCGCATTGAACCTAGACCAGCGATTCGTTTCATTTATGATATCATACATGTTACACTGCCACTCTCCCAAATCATCCCACCCTTTCCCTCTCCCACAGAGTCCAAAAGGTTGTTCTATACATCTGTGTCTCTTTTGCTGTCCTGAGTTTTAAGGATAGAAGCCACTTTCCATAACACCAAAGTGCAAAGTGAATCAGCAAGTGTTAATATAGAAGCAGCAGCAAATTATTCAGAAGTTCTAGCTAAGATAATTAATGAAGGTGGCTATAGGAAACAAGAGATTTTCAATACAGAAGTGAAAGTGAAAGTCATTCAGTCGTCTCTGACTCTTTGTGACTCCATACAGTCCATGGAATTCTCCATGCCAGAATACTGGAGCGGGTGTCACTACAGAAGAAATGGGCTAATATAGGAAGAAGATACCATCTAGAATTTTCAAAGCTGGAAAGGAGAAGTCAATACCTGGCCTTAAAACTTCAAAGGACAGGCTGCCTCTCTTGCTGGGGGCTGATGCAGCTGGTGATTTGAAGTTGAAGCCAATGATCATGACCATTCTGAAAATCCTAGGGCCCTTAAGAATTATGCTACATCTATTCTGCCTGTGCTGAGTACATGGAACAATGAAGCCTGGATAATAGCACAGCCATTTACAACATGGCTTACTGAATACTTTCAGCTCACTGTTGAAACCTACTGCTTAGGAAAAGGCTCTTTTCAAAACAATACTGCTCACTGACAGTGCATCTGGTCACCCAAGGGCTCTGAGGGAGATGTACAATGAGATTCTTGTTGTTTACATACTGCACATCACATCCATAATGCAGCCCATGGGTTAAAGAATAAGACTTTCAAGTCTTACTCTCAAAAATATATATTTTGTAAGGCTGTGGCTACCATAGACAACGGTTCCTCTGATGGATCTGGGCAAACCAATTTGAAAATCTTCTGAAAAGTATTCATCATGCTAGATGCCATTAAGAAAATTTGTGATTCATGGGAAGAAGTCAAAATGTAACATTAACAGGAGTTTGGAAGAAGTTGATTCCAACCTTTCATAGATGACTTGAAGTGGTTCAAGATGTCAGTGAAGGAAGTAACTGCAGCCATAGTAGAAAGGGCACGATAACTAGAATTAGAGGTCAGTTCTGAAGATGTAACAGCAGTGCTGCAATCTCATGATAATACTTTCATGGATGAGGAGTTGTTTCCCACAGATGAGCAAACAGAGCGATTTGTTGAGATGGAATCTACTCCTGGTGGAGATGCTGTGAACATTGTTGAAATGGCAAAGGATTTAGAATATTACATAGACTTAGTTGATAAAGCAGCAGCAGGGTTTGGGAAGATTGACTCCCATTTGGAAAAAAAGTTCCCCTTAGTTAAAATGGGTTCCAACAGCACTGCCTGCTAAAGAGAAATCAGTTGTGAGAGGAGGAGTCAATCAACGTGGTAAACTTTACTGTTGCCATATTTTAAGAAATTGCCTTAGCCACCTCCACCTTCAGCATTCACCACCTCGATCACTCAGTAGCCATCAGAGTCAAGGGAAGACACTATGATTCCCTGAAGTCCAGATGATGATTAGAATAAGGTGTTTTTTACTTAAGATGTGTACATTTTTTAGGCATAATGCTATTGCACACTTAATTGACTACAATATAGCCTAAAGATAACTTCTGTATACACTGTAAAACTAAAGATTCTTGTGATACACTTTATTATAATACTTGCTTTATTGTGGTCTGGAATCCAACTGGCAGTATTTCCAAGGTATGCTTCTAATTTCATCTGCTGTTGTTTTTAAGAAATTGCCTTAGCCACCTCCACCTTCAGCATTCACCACCTCGATCACTCAGTAGCCATCAGCGTCAAGGGAAGACACTATGATTCCCTGAAGGTCCAGATGATGATTAGAATAAGGTGTTTTTTACTTAAGATGTGTACATTTTTTAGGCATAATGCTATTGCACACTTAATTGACTACAATATAGCCTAAAGATAACTTCTGTATACACTGTGAAACTAAAGATTCTTGTGATACACTTTATTATAATACTTGCTTTATTGTGGTCTGGAATCCAACTGGCAGTATTTCCAAGGTATGCTTCTAATTTCATCTGCTGTTGTTTCTGATCTGATAAGGGAGTGCTTTCCTTGTTGTCATTCTTTACAGCTTCTGCGGACAAGAGCCACAGCAATTCCATGACATGTGCTCATTAGCTAAAAAATCCAAATATCAGATTCTGCTATTTTTTGTAGAGTCTGGAGGGTTTCTCTTTTGATTTTTGTTTTTTGGGTTAAATTCACCTACTCTTTTCAAGTTCGTTGAACTTTAGATTCAAAGCATCATTGAGATATAAGGATATATTTTGAGAACCCACCTGATCCTTTCAATTAATTTCTTGTGAATTTTCCACATATTGAATACACTATTAAACATACTTGTACTAAATAAAGATCAAAAGAGAATTATAGCAATAATTTATCTAAATATTGCTGATGAATAGCTTGATATTTTAAGTTTTACTCTCTTAAAAATTTGTACCCATGTTTCTCAGAGTGGAATTGGCAGAAGTGGATTTCTAGAGTCATAGTACATGGCTTTTTCTCAATCTCTGGTTTTATACAAAACAGGTAAGNAATATTGCTGATGAATAGCTTGATATTTTAAGTTTTACTCTCTTAAAAATTCGTACCCATGTTTCTCAGAGTGGAACTGGCAGAAGTGGATTTCTAGAGTCATAGTACATGGCTTTTTCTCAATCTCTGGTTTTATACAAAACAGGTAAGAGGGTACAAAAACATGTTTTATCAACTTAGTCATAATTACTGAAATACCTTCTAAATGGCTTTCAATTCTCCTCAGAAATATTTTGAAGAAGGCAAAATGGCACCCCACTCCAGTACTCTTGCCTGGAAAATCCCATGGATGGAGGAGGCTGGTGGGCTGCAGTCCATGGGGTCGCTAAGAGTTGGACACGACTGAGCGACTTCCCTTTCACTTTTCACTTTCATGCATTGGAGAAGGCAATGGCAACCCACTCCAGTGTTCTTGCCTGGAGAATCCCAGGGACGGGGGAGCCTGGTGGGCTTCCATCTATGGGGTCGCACAGAGTCGGACACGACTGAAGCGACTTAGCAGCAGCAGCAGCAGAAATATTTATGAAATGCAACTCTGACACTAGTCACATCTACTATTTTGACTCCAGACTTGCACACTGTGCGGGAAATTGAAGTATTCAGTACATTAATAAACTTCCTACTGTATAACATGTATTATACTAAATGATAAAAGGAAAATAAGAGAACAGACATTATATCCATTGTATAAGAACTGGTAACTTAGATAACATAGGAAATAAGCCAACACCACCAAACATTGCATATTAGAGTTTGCCTAATTTTCCCACATCTTTGGATGGTATGGCATTTTACCTAGTGTAAAACATTTAGCCATTAGAATCTTTCCCTTAAGCATAATAATTTCAATTTTAACATTTTCATGAAAATCTTTCTAAAATGCACTCTGTATTTATCTGCCTTTATAAATAGAATGCACAATACCAAATCAGCCTCATAATGATTCAGATTTAACACAATACCAATATTGTGTATTTCCATAACAGTGACACTCTAGAGCACACTTGAGCTATGTGTAGCGCAAGTTATTTCATGGCACAAAGTTTGAGACTTTTTGAGATTTTGCACATGTTCCAGTCATCTTTTAATCTATTCCTTTATTGTCAAAATATCAAAGAAAGAACAGTAACATGACAAAAAGAAAGAAATTAAAAGATCAGGAATCCACACCCCCTTGCTCATTAACCAGCAATGGAATTTCAACTCCATCACTGTAAACCAATCAGAAATTCATTTTATCATATTTAAAAGAACTGAAAAAGATATTTTCTAAGTCTCCTTGCAATTCTCAGTCTGTCTTACACACTGCTATATAAACTGATATGAACACTTGGAAAATTTTTATTTTATCTAATCAAGTTACATATACACCATGACTCTAGAAATTTACTCCAGCCAATTCTACCCTGAGAAATATGTGCAGGCATGTTTAAAGCTGCAAACATATAAACAGCTAAATATCCATCAACACTATAATGGATAAATTATCATACATTAATTATATAGAATAATATAGGCAATTAAAATGAATTACATCCACACAAAATGATGTAGATGCATCTCATAAATGTGATTATACTTTAAAGTGTCAGAAAAAGAATATATACTGCATGGTTTCATTTCTATCAAGTTTAATAAATTGTGGGGATTTTTAAATCCAAAATATTATGTGTGGGAACATATACTAAGGTGGTAAAATTATAAACATAAGACCTAATCAGATGATAGTGGTTAATTTTAGAGAAGAAAGTTGTGCTTAGGAACATAGGTATTTGCTCTATTGAAATTCATTTAGCTGCAAGCCAAATACTTTATATCCAATCAAGTTGGTCTTCAAGGATAAAGGCCACACACTGTTATGAATAAACAGGAGTTCAGGGAATACAATTGCTAAGAGCCCTTTATGAAGAAGCTTAGAGAATAAATTTCAGATAATCAAAATGACCACACAAACATTGATATAAAGACAGATGCTGAGCATTAAACATACCTGACACACTAAGAACTAAAACTAAATGACGACTATAAAAGAAACTGTATCTTAAGCAATGGCTATATAGTCTGACAATGCAGGAGAGTGCAACTACATTAAACTAGGAAAGAATGAAGAGATTATGAAAAAAGCAAAATAAATTCACTGATTATCTGATTGAACTCTGCTGGGGGTAAAATGTATTGGCATACACCTAATTGTTTGAACAATTTGAACATTTCCATATAATCAATAAAAGAGAAGGGAGAGTTCAGTCGCTCAGTCATGTCAGACTTTTTGTGACCCCATGAATCACAGCACACCAGGCATCCCTGTCCATCACCAACTCCCGGAGTTCACTCAGACTCACGTCCATTGAG
>SJXQ01009634.1:180576-244198 GCA_006408695.1 Aepyceros melampus | reverse complement strand
CTGGGGGCAGGAGGAAAAGGGGACGACCGAGGATGAAATGGCTGGATGACATCACTGACTCGATTGGCGTGAGTTTGGGCGAACTCCGGGAGTTGGTGATGGACAGGGAGGCCTGGCCTCCTGCGATTCATGGGGTCGCAAATAGTCAGACATGACTGAGCGACTGAAGTGAACCATGTAGAGAGTAATCTTTTCTCCTTTTGTTCAAACTGAGACTCATATTGACTAAGTATATTTTAAACATGTATCCACTATCAACTGGCTTTTGTATGTCTATGTGTTATTTGTGCTTTCATTGCTCAGTCGTGTCCGACACTTTGTGACCCCATGAAATATTGCCTACCAGGCTTCTCCGTCCATGGAATTTTCCAGGCAAAATACTGGAATGGGTTGCTATTTTTCTTCTCCAAGGGATCTTCCCTACCCAGGGTTTGAACTTGGGTCTCCCAATTGCATACAGACTCTTTACCATCTGTGCCACTAGGGAAGATGTGTATGTCTAGGGCAGGGTTATAACCTCTCACTCAAGAATCTTTAGAGTACTGAAGAATGGTTCAAAGATCTTATTAATGCATTAAAACTGAATACTGTACAAAAGAAATATAACAAAGAAGGCTGTATTAAAGAATTGATGCTTTTGAACTGTGGTGTGGGAGAAGACTCCTGAGAGTTCCTTGGACTGCAGGGAGATCCAACTGGTCAATCCTAAATGAAATCAACCTTGAATATTCATTGGAAGGACTGATGCTAAAGCTGAAGTTCCAATATTTTGGCCACCTGTTACAAAGAGCTGACTCATTGGAAAAGACCCCGATTCTGGGAAAGATTGAAGGCAAAAGGAGAAGGGGACAACAGAGGATGAGATGGTTGGAAGGCATCACTGACTCAATGGGCATGAATTTGAGCCAACTCCAGGTGACAGGGAAGGACAGGGAAGTGTGGCATACTGCAGTCCATGGGGTTCCAAAGAGTCAGAAACTATTGAAAAACTGAAGAACAACAATGACAAATATATAAAATTTTCTGTGCTTTTGATTCTCTTTTCCTTTGCGTTCCCATTCACAATAATTCACAGTTTTACACGTACTCTCAAAGGAGTCTATGGCCTCATAGAAAAGTAGGAACCTCCATACTGAACTTGGCAGGATAGAGGCAAAGCCATTCATTCCATAGGAGGGTAGGAGGTTAACAGGGTACAATGTAGATTGGGAAGATTTTCTTCCAAACTCTACCCTTATTTCTTAGTGAATTTAGGCTGCTATATCATAAAAGGCCCTTCCAGATCTCTTAAAATGGATTTCTACAGTGCCCTAGAAGTCAAAAAAGTTCTTATTTACTGCCTCTCCTCACTCCTTTGGGGAATCTTCCTCCCACTTCAGTCCACTGCCCAAAGCTTATCAGTAGAGCTGTGCCCCAGGCTGTGTACTGGTGGGGTGAAATGCCTCAAGCAAATCCAGAATTAAAAAGTTCCACAGGGAGGGCCCTGGGAGGATTAAGGAAATAGGACTCTGATTTCCCCTCTAGCAACAATCCTGTTTCCTCACCAACCCTTCAGGGTAAGGAGGGAAGCTCTGTATGAATTAGAATCTCAAAGCAAGTCTGCCAACCAGGTCCACAGTAATTGTCATCCCTTTCTGTTTCAGGAAAAGAAAATCTCATTTCTGACTTTCCCCTAGACTGCAGCTCTCATTCTGCCCCCATTCACCTGAGCTAATGCAGTACAAAGTTGCCTTTTTCTCCCACTTCAGATGTTCGTCCTTTATTTGGCTTCCCTCTAGACAAGCACTGATTTTCCATGGGTGTAAGGTTGGGGGAGGAAGAGGAGACACTATGCTAATATAGTTCTATCTCTTCTTTCTCTTAGAGGGGCAAATCCCAGTGCTCAGGAAGGCTCTTCCACAAGGCTTTTAAACACCTGAACTGCTCCTTTGAGGATCAGTGAATGTGGAACACAGTTTTAGACTATAAAACGTGGAAGTGGAAGCAAAGTGAAGTTTGCAAAATGCACCCTGTTAAACTTAGATTGGAGGGGCACTTGCCCTGATTCATAGCCAGTCCTCATTTGACCTCAGTCTCAGGTGCCACAGTGGTAAAGAATCAATCTGCCAATGCAGGAGATGCAAGAGATAAGGGTTCAATCCCTGGATCAGGGAGATCCCTTCTAGTAGGAAATGGCCATTCACTCCAGTATTTTGGCCTGGGAAATCCTATGGTCAGAAAAGCCTGGCAGGCTACAGACCAGGGGGTTGCACAGAGTTGGACATGACTGAGTGACTAAGCACACACATACACACTCAAAATCTCACCTGTTTCCAAGTCTGAGAACTTTAGGTGTCACAAAAGACTGACTTTGACAATATCAAGGACACAGGGGAACATTCCAGTAGACTGTGACATTCTGGGTCCAGTGATCAAATGGGCACAGCTTCCAGAGAGGATCAATAGGCCCTTAGCCTAAGCATTCCAAGTTCTCCAGTAGCTCTGTGCCTTGATGAGGAACTTGAGGTAGGATTTTATCAAATCCTTTGGGAAACAATAAGTTTTAGAGAAAAGACAACCTCTGGGAGGATAAATATTTGCTTTAACCTATTAGTTACAGTTCAAGAACTATTCCTATTTGCATCCTCTGGCCCTATTTACCTCTCACCAGAAGATCCTGGCAGGAACTCTAGGGCCCATATGGGCACCTTATGTTTTGTGGTATTTGCAGCCATTTTTCCCTGTAGATATTTTTCCATATCTAAAGCTATGGAGTCATTTAAAATATGGGCAAGTTTACACTTAGGAAGAGGATTAAATAAGATATCTGTTGTGAGATAATATTATTGAATTACACATGTATTCTCACTGAATTTATTTGGATTAGGGTGAATATATGCAAGTTGAATATGAATTATGACAAAATGATCAAACTGACTGAAATATATTTCATATAAATAATGTTTTTGATCCCAATTTATTTCTTAAGTATTTACTTACCCCTTACTATGAACTGTACAAAAAAGAAGTTGATGACCCAGATAATCACAATGGTGTGATCACTCACCTAGAGCCAGACATCCGGGAATGTGAAGTCAAGTGGGCCTTAGGAAGTATCACTACAAAGAAAGCTAGTGGAGGTGATGGAATTCCAGTGGAGCTGTTTCAAATCCTGAAAGATGATGCTGTGAAAGTGCTGCAATCAATATGTCAGCAAAATTGGAAAACTCAGCAGTGGCCAGAGGACTGGAAAAGGTCAGTTTTCATTCCAATCCCAAAGAAACGCAATGCCAAAGAATGCTCAAACTACCACACAATTGCACTCATCTCACATGCTAGTAAAGTAATACTCAAAATTCTCCAAGCCAGACTTCAGCAATACATGAACCATGAACTTCCAGATGTTAAAGCTAGTTTTAAAGGCAGAGGAACCAGAGATCAAATTGCCAACATCCACTGGATCATGGAAAAAGCAAGAGAGTTCCAGAAAAACATCTATTTCTGCTTTATTGACTATGCCAAAGCCTTTGACTGTGTGGATAACATAAAGTGTGGAAAATTCTGAAATAGATGGGAATACCAGAACACCTGACCTGTCTTTTAAGAAATCTATATGCAGGTCTGAAAACAAGAGTTAGAACGGGATATGGAACAACAGACTGTTTCCAAATAGGAAAAGGAATATGTCAAGGCTGTATATTGTCACCCTGCTTATTTAACTTATATGCAGAATACATCATGAGAAACACTGGGCTGGAAGAAGCACAAGCTGGAATCAAGTTTGCCAGGAGAAGTATCAATAACCTCAGAAGAGCAGATGACACCAACCTTATGGCAGAAAGTGAGGAGGAACTAAAAGCCTCTTGATGAAAGTGAAAGTGGAGAGTGAAAAAGTTGACTTAAAGCGCAACATTGAGAAAACGAAGATCGTGGCATCCAGTCCCATCACTTCATGGCAAATAGATGGGGAAACAGTGGGAACAGTGGTTGACTTTATTTTTGGGGGCTCCAAAATCACTGCAGATGGTGACTGCAGCCATGAAATTAAAAGATTCTTGCTCCTTGGAAAGAAAGTTATGACCAACCTAAACAGCATATTAAAAAGCAGAGACATTACTTTGCCAACAAAGGTACATCTAGTCAAGGCTATGGTTTTCCCAGTAGTCATGTGTGAATGTGAGAACTGGACTATAAAGAAAGCTGAGCACTAAAGATTTGACGCTTTTGAACTGTGATATTGGAGAAGACTCTTGAGAGTCCCTTGGGCTGCAAGGAGATCCAACCAGTCCATCCCCAAAGGAGATCAGTCCTGGGTGTTCATTGGAAGGACTGATGTTGAAGCTGAAACTCCAATAGTTTGGCAATCTGATGAGAAGAGCTGACTCATTTGAAAAGACCCTGATGCTGGAAAAGATTGAGGGCAGGATGAAAAGGGAATGACAGAGGATGAGATCACTTGATGGCATCACCAACTCAATGGACATGAGTTTGGGTAAATTCCAGGAGTTGGTAATGGACACGGAGGCCTGGTGTGCTGTGGTTCATGGGGTCGCAAAGAGTCGGACAGACAGAAAGACTGAATTGAACTGAACTGGACTACTATGTCTCAGCTCCGGGATGTCTAAGAAACTTCCAAATTTGTAGACATGGTGAATCATCTCCTCAAAGAGTTATCACTCTACTCTTTTCTTTCAGACGAAAGAAACTATATAAAAATGGTCAACTTTGTGTAATCACAAAAGAGTCAAAATTATTTCTAAGACTATTGGTGTCCTAAAGCAATGGCACTCCATTCCAGTACTCTTGCCTGGAGAATACCATGGATGGAGGAGCCTGGAAGGCTGCAGTCCATGGGGTCGCAAAGAGTCAGACACGACTGAGCGACTTCACTTTAAATTTTCACTTTCACCCATTGGAGAAGGAAATGGCAACCCACTCCAGTGTTCTTGCCTGGAGAATCTCAGGGACGGGGGAGCCTGGTGGGCTGGCGTCTATGGTGTCGCACAGAGTCGGACACGACTGAAGCGACTTAGCAGCAGCAGCAGCAGCAGCAGCAGACTCAAATTTAGCAAATACCTGAACTTTTATATACATAAACACATATACTAAGTTGATTTATAACTATATCCTTAATGGTTGGAACATCTTGATTAATGACAATGTTACCCTCTTTAATAAAGAAAACCAAATCACAGGAATTTGAAACTGTCATTAGCTCTATTTCTGACTCTAAGTATTTTCTTAAAGCCTTTACACCTTTTGGAATAGGAGCACCCTAAGGCATATACACTAGGGTAAGGTATATTTGAATACAGTGCTGCCAAAAATAACTGTAAAGGATCTGAAGGCATATCCCTCTTCACCTTAGGTCAATTTACTTCTTAATGTCCTCTCCTGATTTAATGTGACATTAGGGTTGAGATAAGAACTTGAGTAGACTGGTAGTGGAAGATCTTGATCATATTTCTAACATGCATGTGTAATGGTCTGGAAGGGCAATACACTCCTAGGGTGACAGAGGTTAAATAACTACCAGTATGACAAAATGGTGGCTTGGAATTCTCACAGGTTGAATTTTAGGGGTGAGGGGGAAGTATTATTGTCACACTGCTGAGTTTGTGGATTAAGATCATACCAATTATTTGAGTATCTCTACAGTTTCTCTGTGGCTCAGATAGTAAAGAATCTGCCTGCAATGTGGGAGACATGGGTTTGACCCTTGGGTTGGGAAGATTCCCTGGATAAGGGAATGGCTCCACTCAAGTATTCTCGCCTAGAG
This sequence comes from Aepyceros melampus, assembly GCA_006408695.1. Classification (NCBI taxonomy): domain Eukaryota; kingdom Metazoa; phylum Chordata; class Mammalia; order Artiodactyla; family Bovidae; genus Aepyceros; species Aepyceros melampus. The sequence goes on along the minus strand of SJXQ01009634.1, from coordinate 238,440 downwards.
AATATCATGGACAGAAGAGTCTGGTAGGCTACAGCCTATGGGGCCGCAAAGAGTCGGACACGATTGAGGATTAACACTGTTACACTTTCAGTCTCTCAGCTGGCATTTTTTTTTTTTTTAACAGCTGGCAAATTTTAATGCTGCTTTTGACAGCAGAGTACTCATGTCATTCTGTCTAGGTCTTTCATTTTCCCCTGCCCAAACTTCCATATTGTAAAGAAGCTTTCTGTCTCTCTTTTCACTTTTTTGGCTTAAAGATGAAGCATGTTGAAGAATTTGACTATAAAGAAAGCTGTAAGAGTGACAATCCTATCTAGAGAAAAAATAATAAAATGATTAAAGAGTAACTGATAATTCTTATCTAACCTATCTTTTAAAAAGAAAGAAAGAAAGAAATTAAACTTAGAACAAAAGACCAGTGATGAGAAACTAAGAAGTTCTTACTTGTATTGGCTCTTTAAGTCGATAAATCAGTGAGGCAAGGGTTGAACTGAGCAAAGAGGCTGTGATCCCTGGATGTGGCTCCATCACTTGAGGTGAGGGGAGAAGGGTGAGTCCACCATCCAAGATCTACCTCAGAGAGTCAGAGCAAGACCACTGCCAAGCCTAGCTCAGAACATGCTGAACTTAAGGCAACCTGGGAGAGCTTCTCCACTTCACTATTCCAGTTCATTTCAGTTCAGACACTCAGTCATGTCCATTTCTTTGTGACCCGTGGACTGTAGCACACCAGGCTTCCCTGTCCATTTCAAACTCATGTCCATTGAGTCAGAGATGCCATCTAATCATCTCATCCTATGTTGTCCTCTTCTCCTCCTGCCTCCAATCTTTCCAGCATCAGGGTCTTTTTCAACCAGTAAGTTCTTTACATCAGGTGGCCAAAATATTGGAGCTTCAGCTTCAGCATCAATCCTTCCAATGAATATTCAGGACTGATTTCCTTTAGGATTGACTGGTTTGATCTCCTTGCCATCCAAGGGACTCTCAAGAGTCTTCTCCAACACGACAGTTCAAAAGCATCAATTCTTCAGTGCTTAACTTTCTTTATGGTCCAACTCTCACATCCATACATGACTACTGAAAAAACCACAACTTTGTATGGACCTTTGTCAGCAAAGTAATGTTTCTGCCTTTTAATATGTTGTCTAGGTTTGTCAAAGGTTTTCTCCCAAAGAGCAAGTGTCTTTTAATTTCATGGCTGCAGTCATAATCTGCAGTGATTTTGGAGCCCAAGAAAAGAGTCTGTCATTTTTTTCCATTGTTTCTTCATCTATTTGCCATGAAGTGATGGGACCGGATGCCATGATCTTAGCTTTTGGAATGCTGAATTTTAAGCCAGGTTTTTCACTCTCCTCTTTCACTTTCATCAAGAGGCTCTTTAGTTCCTCCTCGCTTTCTGCCATAAGGGTGGCGTCATCTGCATATCTGATGTTATTTATATTTCTCCCTGCAATTTTGATTCCAGCTTTTGCTTCATCCAGTCCATCATATCTCATGATGTACTCTGCATAAGTTAAATAAGCAAGGTGACAATATAGAGCCTTTACATACTCTTTTCCCAATTTGGAATCAGTCTGTTGTTCCATGTCCAGTTATTTATTTATTTTTTAAATGAATTTGAATTTATTTATTTTTATTTTTAATTTAAATTTATTTATTTTAATTGGAGGCTAATTACTTTACAATATTGTATTGGTTTTGCCATACATCACCATGAATCCGCTATGGGTGTACACATGTTCTGTTGCTTCTTGACCTGAATACAGATTGCTCAGGAGGCAGGTAAGTTGATCTGATGGTCTCATTTCTTTACGAATTTTCCACAGTTTGTTGTGATCCACACAAAGACTTTAAGTAGTCAATGAAGAAGAATAGATGTTTTTCTGGAATTTTCTTGTTTTTTATATGACCCAAAGGATGTTGGCAATTTGATCTCTGGTTCCTCTGACTTTCTAAATCCAACTTGAACATCTGGAAATTCTCTGTTCTGTTGAAGCCTAGCTTGGAGAATTTTGAGCGTTACTTTGCTCACATGTGATTTCAATTGTGCAGTAGTTTGAACTTTCTTTGGCATTGCCTTTCTTTGGGATTTAAATGAAAACTGACTTTTTCCAGTCCTGTGGCCACTGCTGACTTTTCCAAATTTGCTGGCATATTGAGGGTAGCCAGCATTATATTAATACTATTAATAGCATCATATTTTAGGATTTTAAATCATTCAGCTGGAATTCCATCACCTCCACTAGCTTTGTTCATAGTGATGCTTCTTAAGGTCCACTTGACTTCACACTCTAGAATGGCTGGCTCTAGATGAGTGATCACACCATAGTGGTTATCTGGCTTATTAAGATCTTTTTGTACAGTTCTTCTGGTTACTTCTGTTTATTTCCTTGCATACTGTGACCAAGTCATTCTCATATCTAAAAGCCAGCTTACAAACAATTAACAAACAGCCTACAGTGATGAGAAACTGAAAAATCATAAGTTGACTTTTTCACTGAATTTCCATTTCTACAATCCTATTTTCCCCTGTGTTATTGAGGTTTGTTTAATTTAAAAATAAGTTATGAAACACGTCTCAGGCTCTTAACATGTCTCAGGCTCTTCAGCCTTTTGATATGTACTATAGTAGATATAAGTACGAATAGGGTGTGGTCTTTCATCACAGGGAAATGGAGAGATATACATGATTTAACAACATTTCTAGTGCCAATTTTTAAGCTGAGATGAACCAAGTGGGTGTGCTACCTGCAGGGCACAGAAGAAGTTAGAGGAGACTGATGGAACAGTACTGATCCAAGGGGTTCCAGGATCTAATCATAAGAGGAGGAGCATTTACTCATGGCAGTGGAGTTAGCGTCACTGGGGTGGCAACGGGAATGCTAGTGTAACGCATCAAGAATAAAGGGTGAGGCAAGGTGATGCTAGAAAGGAGAGAATGAGCAGTGAGAGCTGAGATGATCAAAGGCAGGCTGCAATACAGCATGCGCACACACAAAAATTGGGTCAAGACCAATGGTTCAGAACTAAGTCTGTGAACAGCAAGAGAGAGCCAGAGAGCTCCTTTCATGTGATGCCCAGTGTGTGGCCCTGGTGTGAGAATGAAGGCTTACAGCAATCATTAAGGGCTGAAGCAAAGCACATTTATAATGTGGGCTCAAGGAACAGCACATATGATAGGGTGAATAATCATTATAAATATTAAAGCATATTATTGTACTTTTTAAAATAATTTACCAGTTGATTAATACGTGTCCTATTCAGGAAAAAATTGATAATGATTAAATAATTCAAAAACCTTGATTTATCTGCATGTTTTGTCTGTAATAATTCTCCCATTATGCCTTACTTGTCAATCAGAAATCATATTCCTGGGGCCTCATCCCAAACTGCCTCATACTTCTCTGCTACTGCAGGGTATTTTCTTGCTGTGTTTACTCCTCTTACCAATTCTTACCTATATGCTACAGTCTTCATGAATAGATGACAACTGATGTATTGGGTCAGAAACTTTAGCTTTTTCCCAGACGATAACTTGTTTTGCTCCCTTTAAAAATTTTTTCTATATTGAAAGATTGGCAAACAAACGCCTTTTAAGGATTGTGGTAGATCTACAACACCCTAGAAGACCACGTTGAGCATTGTCCAGTTACCTAGGCCTCATTCATTCTTGAGCCCAGCTTTCTTCAAAATACTAAGTTCTGGCTGGATCTTCTCCTTTATGTATATTCCTAAATTGCCATTCATAATTTTGAAATTCTTTGTTAGAGTAACATCAGTCTGTCTTTTCTCCATCAATCTCAGCATTTTCCACATTTAAAAATCAAATTGCAAGGCCATCTTAATTAATGATACTCCCAATTATGAAGAATTATGAGCAATTCTATTTACAGGTGAGCTACCACATTGGCTCAACCAAACAGTATGTCACCAACACAAGCATTGTACAGACTTCAGTGCAGTAAACTGAATTAGCCTTGTAAAATTACTTTCTCCACACCTTTCTTAGGTGGGAAGATAATAGGTAGACATGCAAAGTTAGATAATAATACAAGAAATACAGTATGAACAATGCAAGTAGTATGTGATTAATTAGAGAGCACTTAAAGCAGTAAGTCTTACAGTTTAGAAGAGAGATTAATCATGATGGTCATGAACTGGAAAGGGCAGTGCATGATTTTGTTGCTGTTGTTCCATTGCTAAGTCATGTTGGATTCTTTGCAACCCCATGAACTAGAGCACGCCAGGCTTCCGTCTTTCACTGTCTCCCAGAGTTTGCTCAAATTCATGTCCATTGAGTGGATGATGCCATCTCATCCTCTGTCACCCTCTTCTCCTTTTTCTTTCAATCTTTCCCAGAATCAGGGTCTTATCCAATGAGTTGGCTCTTTGCATCAGGTGATCAAAGTATTGGAGCTTCTGCTTCAGCATCAATCCTTCCAGTGATATTCAGGGTTGATTTCCATTAGGATTGACTGGTTTAATCTCCTTGCTGTCCAAGGGACTGTCAAGAGTCTTCTCCAGCAACCACAATTGGAAAGCATCACCAACTTTATGGTCCAATTCTCACTTCCATACATGACTACTGGAAAAACCACAGCTTTGGCTATGCAGATCTTTGTTGGCAAAGTGATGTCTCTGCTTTTTAATATGCTGTCTAAGTTTGCCATAGCTTTCCTTCCAAGAAAGAATAGTCTTTTAATTTCATGACTGCAGTCACTGACCACAGTGATTTTAGAGCCCAAGAAAAGAAAATCTGTCACTGCTTCCACTTTTTCCTGTTCTATTTGCCATGAAGTGATTGGACCAGGTGGGATGATTTTAGTTTTTTGGTGATGAGTAGTAATAAGACAGTTCCTATCCAAGAGGCACTAACAACACATTGAACAAGACCAATATACATGAAACAATTGTTTAACGTAAAAAATGGTATAGGAAGTATTCTCAGTGAGATGACACAGACTGTGTGAATGGCTTAAAAGCTAAAACAACCAATTGGAATTGACTAATTATTGTAAACTCATCATGAATTTTTTCCTAGATTTAGGTAACATTTCTGGAGACTTTCTCTGCGTTTCATAATAGAATACCACCAAAACTGAAAATAGGGTATGTCTTGTCAAAACGTATGACTTCCCAAACACTAATCTGATAGATACTTAAGTATTTATTTATAATGATGATATTACAGGCAAGTTAACTTAGATTTAAATTAAATAACAAATATTATAAAACTTGAATTAAATTATATTTACCACACTTCTGAACAGTAAAGTTTAAACTCAAATTCTCTTAGTTTTTCACTGGAAAGTATTGACCCTCTTCAAACAATTAACTCTTTCTCTGTGTGTGTCTCTCTGTCTCTCTCTCTCCATGTACACTTGTGGCTGATTCATGTCAATGTATAGCAAAACAAATACAGTATTGTAAAGCAAAACAAACTAAAATATAAAAATTAATTAAAAAATATATATACACACACACACACACATATATATATATAAAAGATATAAACTAATCAGTCTGATAGGCCCTATTTCTGTTTGAATCAGGGGAGTTAGGTGACCCTAACTGTGTCATTCTTTGATGATGGTACAACCATTAATTCATTCTGTATGTCAAATCTACAGTTAGTCATTATTAACTTAGAGCTAGTCATTGTTATTCAGTCTGTGTACCACTGAAAAGAAATTGTCACGTGTGAGAGAAATCTTATGTGAGGGGGTTAAGATGACAATGCACTGTCTCTACCAGCTAAGGAGGGATCTGTGAATGGTGCACCCACTGCAAGGAGGGGACAGGGCACAGGCCTGCTTTCGGGGACAGGGAAGACTAGATTAGAGTCCACTGTCCAACTCTCACAGAAACATAGAAAATGGAAGGTTATTGTACTTGGTGAGAGGAGGACACTGTGACAGCAGACCCAGTGTGGGTAACAGTCACACACATGTTTGTTATCATACAGTTCAGTTCAGTTCAGTTCAGTCGCTCAGTTGTGTCCGACTCTGTGACCCCGTGGATTGCAGCACGCCAGGCCTCCCTGTCCATCACCAACTCCCAGAGTCTACTCAAATGCATGTCCATTGAGTTGGTGATGCCATCCAACCAGCTCATCCTCTGTCATCCCCTTCTCTGCCTGCCTTCCTTCTTTCCCAGCATCAGTGTCTTTTCAAATGAGTCAGTTCTTAGCATCAGGTGGCCAAAGTATTGGAGTTTCAGCTTTAACTCAGTCCTTCCAATGAATATTCAAGACTGATTTCCTCTAGGATGCACTGGTTGGATCTCCTTGCTGTCCAAGGGACTCTGAAGAGTCTTCTCCAACACCTCAGTTCAACAGCATCAATTCTTTGGCACTCAGATTTCTTTATAGTCCAACTCTCACATCCATACATGACTACTGGAAAAACCATAGCTTTAACTAGATGGACCTTTGCTGGCAAAGTAATGTCTCTGCTTTTTAATATGCTGTCTAGGTTGGTCATAACTTTTCTTTCAAGGAGCAAGCATCTTTTAATTTCATATGACATTTATTTCAAAAAATCTAGTGTAGATACTAGTCTGAACAAGTAATGACCAAAGCCTACAGCCAGAGTGTGTTTTTAACAATTAAATTTAAATCCCTAATGATATTCCCTTCTTACCCTAAAATTTAACTATTTGAGGAAAAAAATACAATTAATGTTTCTTTCTATAGTATCAGGAGCATGATTACTGGGTTGATTTAAATTTGCTGGAGAGTGCTTCAGTGAGGAGAAAGGAAAACACTGGACCTCCCAAAACATAATCTGTGGTCCTGTTGAGCCTAAGGGGGCCTTAGATTAAGGACAAGAGAGATTGCTACTGACAGTACACCTTATCTTCTCCCCCTAAAACCCCTCATAAATCCTGTGGGACCTATAAGACTACCCTGAGTCACAAAACCTGAGGTGATAGAATATCGCACCCTTAAACAGGTTTTCTCTTCTTGCACCAATTGGCTCAACCAAATTGTTCTACATTGAGAAAAGATATTTTAGTCAAATCTCAAAATAATTTGGAGGCAGAGAAACGTATTCTGGAATGTAAAAATAATGACTTTCTTTGGAGATGGCCATAAGACATATTAAAACTACTGCTATAAAGAGGAAGATGATTGCTCTGACTGGTTAGCTGTGTTTTGATTTGAGAGAGTGAATTTTCTAGCAGATTGGCTGTGTATTTCTTTATAAATATGTGCACACACGAATATATGTGAATATATTGTGTATTTGTATATGTATGTATACATATGGCATAATTTTGGTTTTTATATACGCTATTGTATATACCTATACATACAGATTTATACACACACACACATACAACTCATATAGGTAAACACAAAATGATACAATAGCAAAACCATCACTCCTAATGCAGATCATCTATATATACTTCTTATTTTAAAGATGAACAAAAAGAAAGTCGAGAAAATTAGACTTTTGCAAGTTCCCTGGATTAGTAGTCACATACTTTGTCTAATATCTGTGTTGCTCTTTCTTATTTGAATTACGGCAACATGCCATTACTTTTCTCACCTTTTCTGTGATTTTATGGAATTCCTATAGAGCAACCATGTTGTTAGACAGTTTTTCTGGATCAAGTGAATATAACCATTTCACTCATCTTTATTTTTCTACTATATCTTCTGTCACCACCATTGCCTTTCAGCTACCAAAGATTGCTTTGGAAATTTTTCTGGTAGTCATAACTGATGGAATGGACAGTGATTATCTGAGAATATTTCTGTTTTTTCCTTTAAATAACCTTAGTAGAATGTATGTCTTTTTCATATTAGCTTTCTAGCGAGGACAGAGAGCTGCCCCAGTAAGGCTCTCACTGCTTAGACCTTCTGGCAATTCTTACTGTGGAGTTACCTTGACCCCCACCTCAGAATCCACTCAAGAAAAAATGAATACAACTGTTCTCCACTTATTCTCCTCCTTTTAATTACTATTGTTTTATAAACATATCTCAATTTAAACCTCTTGCTATATGGTCTTTAGATCTATTAATTTTCATTAATTTAAATGTATTCCTTATATATGGCAAATTACCTCCCTATATATAAGTATATTTCAGCATTATGAAACCTTTTCTGTGAACGGATTAGTAACTTTTATTTTCAGAAATATTACAATGCTTCTAGATATAGTTAAGATTGGTAAATGCAGACATTTGTTCCTTTGGTCCCCAACCTTTCAGCACCAAAGACCACTTTTGTGAAAGACAAATTTTACACGAGGGTGGGATGTTTCCACAGTTGGGAGGTGGTTCAGGAGGTAATGTGTCCAGTGGAGTAGCAGATGAAATTTGCTCATCTCCTGCTGTGTGGCCTGATTCCTTCCAGGCTAAAGACCAGTACTGGTCCACAGCCCAGGGGTGGGCGACTCCTGACATAGAGGAACTTTGGAAACAAGAACGGCAATGTATTTACTCATGAGTTAGTAATACAAAATAAATTCTGAATAAAATAGATAAATGTAATTATAAGTTAGTGTTTCAAAGTGAAGGAAATAATTGAATACTCACAATTGGAATTGGAGACAAATTGTTTGGAGACAAACAATTTGGAGACAAACATTTAAAGAGAAAATTTTGGCCCAGAAAACGGTCTTAGGGTCATTTCTGTGCAATGAAAGAATTTAAGACTAGAGAAATACTTAGTTGTTACAATAACAGCTCATGTCGATCACATGTCCCATTCATATGTATGTCCTTTAGGAAGAAAAGCGTCTACCCAGTGGTCCTGCCACCAGGAAGCAAATCAGTCCTGCCATCATTACTGTGTAATGCTTTTGGTGTTCATTTCAATCACCTCAAAGGAGTGAGAAGAATTGGATCAAGAGAATGTCCTCAGAAGATATCACACTACCTTGTCTATTTGTCTGTCTTGCTTTTAGAATCACATTTCTGAGCCCAGGAGACCTCAGCCAGAGGCTCAGCTGCTTCAGTGTGCTGTCCACAAGCATAAACACAGTGCGTCCAGCTGCCTGATGGGGGACTCTGCTAATTGGAGAAGTCTGCTCTGGTCCCCTGTCACTAGTTGGCAGACAGAACAGTCTGGGCCGAAGCTGATTTCCAGAGTCAGGCATTCATTTATCTCAGTGATAACAGGGTATGTGTAGAGAGAAGTAGCAAAGAAAGCAAAGGGCAGCTGCAGTTGAGGTGGGGACAGTACTAATGCCCCCAAATCAAAGACATGCTGCCTGTAGGGCCTTGGCAGTTTAGTTCTCTCTCCAAAGTTTAATTAGTCACTAATTATAAACTGCTCTCTTTTATTATGGATGTATTTGGCCAGTGCTGCATTTTTTTTTTTTTTAAAGAAACATGTTTTCATCTCAAGCAAGTTGCAAATGCTTAGGTATCAATGTTAGAAACTGCAGTCAAGCAGAACCTGTCCCCAAATCTCAGCCCCTTGAAACACGATGGCTCATTAATAACTTAAAAAGATGATGACACTGATGCTATTTATAGAGTCTTGCCAGGCAGATCTGCCAGCATTAAAGAAATTAACATGGAGAAATTGTCAACTGGAAAACATTAGTGTTTATCAACAAATCAATCAAACTTCAACAACTGTAAACCGTGCTTTTAGCTAAGTGAAATGTATTGACAATGACAGCCACTTACCCACCTTGCTGAAGAGCCCAAAATCCCCATGTTGGTCCCCAACCAGGCAGACTCTCCCCTTGACATTGTAGTCATCACCCACTCCTGCCTTTTAGGGAAGAGTCAGCCTGCCTCTGTTCCACATTTAAGAGCAAGCTGGAGAGACTGGGCTGTGGTCTCAGTTGTATACTAATTAGCTCTGACTGTCAATTTATAAAGTCTCAAGCAGACTAAATTCAATACCAAGGTTAGTGGCTCCAGAAACCAAATTCTAGGTTTATGTGTACTTCATGAAAGGAAGACTCTGATTTAAGGAGTTTTTCTTGGTTCTCTCATCCTTTAAAAAGCAGTGCTTGACTCTCATTGTTGTATATTTAGAGATGGTGCTATTTTCATTTCTGGGCTACATCGGTGATGATGACATGGCTTCGGAACCTGAACAAAGCTGGAGAGCTCTGATAGGCTGCTGGTGATGTCATCTCTGTGCCTCCAATGCCCGGGAAAAGCACCAGGGACTGACTGTTTTCCTGACTTTTCTTTTCTTTCTTTTTTCCTTTTTTCTTTTTCTTTTTCCCCCAAATATGAAATCTCACTTTCACACTAAGAGTATGTTTGGAGTTTCATATCCTAGCAACGTTATCACTAAAGTAGCCGGTGACCGCTTTGCACAGACACTGCTTGGCTTGACACACAGTTTCAGTTCTCACGGAGAGGATTTTGTGCAGCTTCACACTGAATATCGCTGCTCCGTAATTTCTTGTCATCACAGCAAACCCTTTCACTTGCTCCCTTTCTGTAACCCAGATGATCAACACTTGTCAAGTTCACCTGCTCATACAAATCCTAATCAAAGGAGCCTAACAGTGGTGGGAGGACTTAAAAATCAAAAAAGAGAAAATATGGCCAGGGCACTTAGCTTCAGAATTAATATCACCCCAGCTCGTCCCAAGGATGCTTCTTATGTAATGCACAGCCTTGCCAGTTTCCACCTTTTGTTCTTCTTCTGTGTATATTCCTTAAACAACAGGATGGTTGAAATGATATTTTCACTGAAGTTGGGGTGGGAAGACTTGGGGGAACCTGGAATGAGATAAAGGAGCCCTCTACATCCCTATTTAGAGGGAAGGGCTTATTTTTGCTCAGTATGTAACACATTTCATATTCTTTTAAAACAAAACACCAATCCTGCAGTTTTACTTCTGACATCCTACCTAACACCTTAAATCCCAAGTTCTCATCTGTTAAGTGAGACAAAAAGACACACCTGTCTGAAGAGTCAGCATTCAACGTACTGCTGTGTCTAGAGTCCACTGTGCACGACAGGAGCAAAACTAAAATCTGCTCCTGCCAATCAGATTCCAAGCTCTGTGAAACAAGCAAATAAAGACAACCAGGAAAAAAAGGAAAGTTGAAAACTGCTAAGCAGTCTCCATGGCTGGCCAAGAAATTAGTCCATTCTCAGCACTAGAGTCCTTTCCCCTCTTTGTAGCTCCACAACTGGTTTTCACCCAGGAGTAAAATCTATAGTGCTAGAATTTGAGGGGATGTGGAGGGACATTAAAATGAAACAAACAAAAAAAAACATAATTGCAAAATTAAAAAGTAAAATTCAGATGTGTCTCTACTTGTCACTGAAGGGTTTGGAGAGTTTGAAGCAAAATCTTCCTTATCGGATTTTTATGCAGGAAATTTAACAGGAGGATCCAAAAAAAAGAAAGAAAAGAAAACTAGCAGTCATAAGTGGACATTCACAAAATACTGTACTGAATTTTGTGAAAATTACAAAGTAAATATTAGTCATGGACATTGGCATCAAGACTTAGATTCTGATTTTGTAAAAAATGAGTGAAAATAACAGTTCAAATTGCAAATATGAATTCAAGATAGCAAAAGAAGACCTGTCAAAAGGCAGCATGTGATTAAATATCAATTGCACTGTACATATAATTATTTTATGGATATTCAAAAGAGAAAGATTTTCCCTCGAAATGAAGCGGCCAGAGTAGTTTTAAGAAATGGATGTGAGCTAGCCTCTGGGCCTCAGAAGATTAATTTGCTTCAGATAAATAGTTGGGGTTAGGGGTGGGGGTAGTTCAAGACAGGAAGAAAGGTAAGAGTGAGACCAGAAAAGGTACAGTTTCAGGAAGTGATGGGAAAACATGATTTGTAAGAAGGTGTGGTGAGAAATCAGAGAAGGCAATGGCACCCCACTTCAGTACTCTTGCCTGGAAAATCCCATGGACGGAGGAGCCTGGTAGGCTGCAGTCCATGGGATCGCTAAGAGTCGGACATGACTGAGCGACTTCACCTTCACTTCTCACTTTCATGCATTGGAGAAGGAAATGGCAACCCACTCTGGTGTTCTTGCCTGGAGAATCCCAGGGACAGGGGAGCCTGGTGGGCTACCGTCTATGGGGTCGCACAGAGTCAGACACGACTGAAGCGACTTAACAGCAGCAGCAGCAGCAGTGATGAGAAATAGGATTGGAAAACCCTGAGGGTTCCACTCAGGGACAGCTGGCCCTAGAATGTAGTGCATTTAACATAGAAGACAGTCAGACATTTGTTCTTAAACTCAGTTTTACTGAGGATGTGAAATGTTCTGTCTGGCGGTGCACACATTGGTTCAGTGCTTTCTGCCCTTCTTCCACATCTTTGACACTATACACAGTTACCAACTCCCTTTCAAAGAACAAGGTCTGGCCTAGATTCCAGTCAAAACTCATCATTAATCACATATTAACACTGGCTTGGAATGTGTTTGATAATTAAACATTCCACTGTTTAAAAACATCAGCATAATTGTTTCAGAATAAAAAATATTGTCCTTGTACCTTTATATTTCAGCATCCCATATTGTTCTGATACACAAAAAAATGTGATTTAAACATGGAAAAGTTTGCTCAGTGTAGTAAATATTTAATGTCATATATATATATATAAAATGCTGAAATAATCAACAAATTTTAATTGACTTTATTAGCAATTTCAGCATCATAATTCCTTTCATTTTGTTCTCTTTTGCATTTTTTCTAGTTAAATTTTATTTAGTACTTTTACATTTACATTAAGAATACCTTTCCCACCATAACAAAATAGAAAAGTCAGGTCATACAGTTGCTAAAAAAATCTTCAGGGCAACCCAAAGAAAGATGGAAAGCACTGGTGACCAAAATGAGTGGCATCATACAAACCACTTTGTAGAACATCTTTCTGCCTTGTTTACTTTTTGAAATTTTCTGACTCATTCTAAAGTCTTCTCTGTTTGAACCAAGTCTAAGTTTTATTCTTTGTTGCTTTTTATTTTCACATTTTAGGTTTATCTGGCCCTTATAATTTCTTGCTCTCCAATTAGAGGAGTTCAGTTCAGTTCAGTCGCTCAGTCTTGTCCGACTCTTTACGACCCCAGCAGAGACATTACTTTGCCGACTAAGGTCCATCTAGTCAAGGCTATGGTTTTTCCTCTGGTCATGTATGGATGTAAGAGGTGGACTGTGAAGAAGGCTGAGCGCAGTAGAATTGATGCTTTTGAACTGTGGTGTTGGAGAAGACTCTCGAGAGTCCCTTGGACTGCAAGGAGATGCAACCAGTCCATTCTGAAGGAGATCAACCCTGGGATTTCTTTGGAAGGAATGATGCTAAAGCTGAAGCTCCAGTACTTTGGCCACCTCATGCGAAGAGTTGACTCATTGGAAAAGACTCTGATGCTGGGAGGGATTGGGGACAGGAGGAGAAGGGGACAACTGAAGTGAGATGGCTGGATGGCATCACTGACTCAATGGACGTTGAGTCTGAGTGAACTCCGGGAGCTGGTGATGGACAGGGAAGCCTGGTGTGCTAGGCACTTAGAAATGTCTTGGCTGTGTAAATGAACAAGATATATCCCACTAGGAGCAGCTACCCTGGATTGCAGGTACCATTTCATTCTCAAGAAAACAATTTCTGACTCCACCCCCCCCACCTCCAGATTTGTGTTCAGCCACATAAGTTCTGTATTAAGATTGTCCCTGTCACATAGAGAGGCAGTTTTGAATTAACATCTTCTTTTCAGAGTCAACTAAATATATATTTTCACTGATGCATAAATGTTTTTCAGCAGAAAATTTCACACTCAGGGGAAAAGTGCTATGATCTTGGGAGCAGATAGCATTTTCAAGTGACCTTTGTTTTCTTCATATCCTGAGAAGATAGTCCTTGGCTTGACAAAGAAAGAGCACATGTATAAACCACCTACAAATTCCCAAAACAATGTTATTCTTTAAATAAGCTATATGCATGACCAAAAGAGCATAAAGAGCCCCAAGTTCATCAAGAAAATTTACCCTTTTCAAGCGTAACTTCAAAAGTAGCCATTGCACTAGTTATGAAAGTTTATCCACGGCTGCTTCTTTTTTAGATGTCTTGCCTCGGCACATATTTATTGAGGTACTAATATGTAGCAGGCACTGCTGGATACTTGGAGAGGGCTCAGTGAATAAACAAACAGGTTGTGTTCTCCTATATACAGAAGAAAAGGTTATGAACTAAGACTAGTATTAATCTTGAAGAAAATTTGCAAGATCTGCTTATTCCAGTGCCTCTTGACATCTCTCCATCTTCTGATACAAGGATGCTCCTTTCCTCCAGGTATAGGGAGGGCCCTCTGAGATCAGGCTCTCATGACCTCCTTCTGGGTAGGTGGGTGCTTTCAAAGAGTCCTTCTTTCACCTGCAGTTTCTCAATTCCTTTAGCTTAAAATATTAAGTATGCCAAAGTTCTACACTTTGGAGTACATGTCCTGAACTCATCTATGCCATTTAATAGCATGGCAAAGGATAAGCTTACCTAAGGGATAAATTGCAGACCTGAAGTGCCCAGGACTAATACGGAAGGGCTTCAATATTTAGATGCAGGAAAAGAATCAGGAACTGAAAGAGGCTGCGCAAAAATGACCAGAGAAATGAATAATTAGGAATACGTAGCATCAGAAAATCCAAAATATGAAAGGTTTTGAGAAAAAAAGGAGTCAGTTTGGGAGAATGTTCTGTACAGTAACACAAAGTTTAAACGTCTACTGGGCACAGGCCACCCTGGTTCAAAGGTGGAGGCATAAGCTGGCCCGCAGTGACTTGAAGCCCATAGGCGATATTATGCATTTGCAGCAATCTTAAGTTCCAACTGAAAAATTTTCCCAAACATATGTCATTACCTTATGCGTGGTTATATAATGTCCCACACAATTGGTCTGTTAGTTAATTTTGTGACAAAAATTCACACTGGCTGTTTAATTGAACTTTTCAGTCATTTCTACTTGATAATATCTTTGTGTGTCTAAATATATACTCAGCCACAGACTGGAGCCGATACACTCAGCAAACAAGCAAAGAGAAACTATTCATTGAAGAGGAACAAAACATCCTGTTCCTGAAAGCAGAAGAAAGACTTGTATTTATTTATTTCATTTTTTCATTATTAGGCTTTTTTGAGTTCATTGCTGAAATTCATCAGATTTAAGGCTTCACGAGTAACTCTGTGGAATCTCAGTATGAAGCTGACTATACAAAAAAAAACTCCCAAAGAATTTCTACCCTCATAACATCAGACTTAAAACATCCAAGTCTAGAGATTTACCTTTGTCTATGGAATTTCTGACTATGTCAGTGAATCTCCCACCTCAACAAAACAGGCAGGTATCCGAAAACTGAAACAGACATGGATATACATGAGCCACAATAGTTTGGACACTTGAAATGTAAAAGGAATCAAATGCCCTCCAAATACACACAAACAACATATAACACTTTATCCCTTAAGCATACCATTCAAATTCTAATAAAAAAATTGGCCAGCAAGCAAGCTATAAAAGCAATGCGTACTGTCTGCATAAAAGGCTTCTTTTGACAAGAAAATGACTATTAATGAGAACATGTTCATTTCTGGCATCAGGCTTAAAGAGACCCAGGTCATAAATCTCTTTGATCTTCTTGCTAGAGCTAGAATCAAGCAAAGAAGCAAGTTCATTCATTTAAAAAAAAAATGCTTTTGATTGAAATGATTCCATTTAGTTACAAGTAATTTATCATGTTTTTCTTTCCCTTCCCAAGTTTAGTTTCTTTTCCATTCTCTCACAGTTAAATCTTGGCTAAGGTTCCAGTTAGATGTTACTTTAGGGTTTCTTATTTGATGGGGGTCAGGCAAAACTTCTAAGAGAAATGTGTGTGAAGGGGTAGAGTTTGGGAGGATGAGACTAACAACAATAAGAATTCATAAATTTTGAACAAAAAAAAAATGTCGCTCATAGTTCAGCCTGTAAGCCTCCACCATACGCTTTAAATGTGCCAACACTGCCCTCTCTTGTTTATTCACAGTCTATGTTGAAACCTTGTCTTCAATGCACAGCCTTATAAAACCTTTCTTTCCACTGCTCCCTGCAAGTCACCTACAAAAATGAACACAGAGTTTTTATAAGATTCTTCTCCAGTTGTATTTATTCACTTTTGCATTTAGCGCATTTCCTTTTGCATTCTGTTCCTTGGCTCTCTCGGTGCCAGCTCGTGGCTTAATATAAAGCACCTTAGAGGAACAAGCCTCTCACTAGCAAAATCCCTCTGGAGATGTAATGCACACAGTCCTGGCAGGAGAACTGCCATACTTCTTTCCTGTAAGGAGATTTAATTGTATTTCCAATACTCTCTGAGGATGCCTTTACAAATTGCCATTTTGGATGCAAGGTGAAATTAGGAGTTCGCTATTGATCATCTCAACCAAACTTCCTTAAATGTGAGTCTCTGAGCTTCCTTGGTAAACAGAGGTATGGAACCAGAGGTTCACTGTGTGTCACAGAAGCATCTGCATGCCTTTCACTGCACAGAGAAGCAAGGAATTAGCAAACACTCATCCACAACCTCTCTTCCGTTTCCAACTAACAAAATCTGAGGGAAGAATTTATCTCTCAATCTCTGAAAGATTCAGAAAAAAAAAGGGGGAAACTATTAAGGTTTGTGTCACTGACACAGTTAGCCCTCCTTCTCCATGACTTAGCATTTTCATTTTGGTCACATGAGTTAGAATCACAGGACAAAAATTATTAAAAACAAAATGTTCTTTTGAGTCACAGATTCTTAATTTTTTTACATTCAAGATTTCTAACTCACTCATGTGTTATAAGATATTGTGTTAGTGCTTCTGAGTATACTCATCTGAGTCCTCATCTGAGATGGACTAGAATGAGGTTAAGAAGAGCAGAGTAAGCTTACAACAGTTGTGCCTTCTAGATCAAATATGTGATTTGATTTGGGTGGGAAAAGGATTATGGAAAAGCTCCTTCCTGTCCCACCCACAAGATATTTGAATGAACAAGGATGTCGAATAGTTCCCATCTCCCTTTCCTCTTCTGATTAATTATTGGCAGCTATCTAAAACACTGGACAGAGAACGAATCTGACTTCTACTGGTGATACATGCCCTAAGAGTGAGAATATGGCTGATCAGTGTCCAGGATATGGATCAGACATGGTTCGGGTTAGATTTGGCATTTCTTCTTAGGATGCCAGCTCAGAACCTTGAAAACTAGGCTTTGTATGTCTTATATGATGTGAATTGGCTCATTTGTTTAGCAGTGGGCAGAGGAGAGATTTCAGGGAGTGAGATTCAGGACTGATAGCTTAAAACATAGGGTGGTGAGGTGAAATTTAACCTGAAGAGAGAGAAATAGATCTTTAGGTTTCACAACAGCAAGAAATAGCAAGAAGGTACACAAAAGCATCACTAAATGAGAAATGACTGGAAAAAAAGATTAGAGGAGGGTGAGGCAGGTGTTCATTGGAGTAGAATGTAAAATCATTATACATTATACTTTAGGATTTCAATTCCCATTTACTATCAACTTTCTTTTTCTGTTTTTGCTTTCATTCTTATATTACAGTATCCAGTGGTTCTCTTCTTCTTGTCTATGCAAATCTGCTCTTGAAGAAATCTCTCACATTGGTCATCCTGCTGAGATATTTTGCTACTGTCATTGTCAAAATATACCTGTTTCACTTCTAGACATTTGGAAATGTCAAGGGAAGATAAAAACACTTTTGTCAAATGCCTATGATATTTTCCTGCTTGACTCCGTAGTGTAGGCTTTTAGAACAAGAAATGGCCAACAAAGTAGCTAAATAGACACCGTCAGTTTCTGTTTGCTTGTTGTAA
Source organism: Aepyceros melampus (assembly GCA_006408695.1). Taxonomy (NCBI): domain Eukaryota; kingdom Metazoa; phylum Chordata; class Mammalia; order Artiodactyla; family Bovidae; genus Aepyceros; species Aepyceros melampus. Next base: position 220,635 of record SJXQ01009634.1, on the reverse strand, counting down.
TGGAACAAATATTGAACTTGAAGTCATAGGTGTGTATTCAAATCCTGTGGTTCTGTTGCATGCCATCTGGGTGACCTTGGCCAAGTCACTTAACCTCTCTGAGTCTAGTTTCCTATTTTGTAAAATGACGATAATAATTCCTGCCTTGCCAACTTCACAATATTGCTGTGAAGATCAAATGAGATACTGTATGTGAAAATTCTTTGAAACACTATAAAACACTACACAGATGTAAGCTGTTGTTACAAAGCTGAATCCTGTTGGGTCCTGTGGTGTTTGAGCCATACCTGCACATGCTGAGTCTAGTCGGTCTGTCATTATTTCTAAATATGGCTGGTCTCCTGGCTTCTGAAGTTTCCACATGAAATATCACCTGGTATTTGCTTGAAGCCTCTACTCCATGTCCTCAAATAATGGGCCATTAAGTGTTACATTCCAAACCAGCAGAACCAGCATTTCTGACCTTGTACCTGTGACCTACAGAAGTACTATTGTATCTCAGAGATAAACGTACCTGAACTGCAAGGTGCTTAAAAGATATATTTAGTGCGAAGGCATTTCATTTGTCACTGAGCAATTTTACAGTGTCTGATATAAGCTGTAGATTTTATGATCTATAATCAAAGGCTTTTGCAGACACCTCTCCTTAATTTGGATTTGTGACAGTATTAAAAAATGAAACTTCATCTTTGGATCTACTTCACTTATTTCGATAAAACAACCATGTATGCTTTTAAGTGTAAGTCACTTAAAATTTCAGACTGTTCTTAGTAACACAGGAACTCTTGACACAAACTTGTTCTATTGACTTACGGGAGAATATTCTGTTTTCTGTCCCTTTTGATCACCCTGGAACTTTTCCTGTACCAGACTGTTTTCACCCTATTAGACTCACTGTGCTAAGGAACTAATGGGCAAAGATAGAGGTAGGTATTTCTCTTGCCATTGTGTACAGAGATTCTAGAACTGAAAGATACATGGCATGATGGAGATAGAACTCAGAATGCCAGAACTAGTCAAAAACTTTCAAAGCACTTTTTCAGAGTCCCATTTTATTTCGTAAAAACTGAGTCTCAAATAGATGTAAAGGTATACCAAAAAATACTTTTCCACAATTGGCAAAACAAGCACTGCAATCAATATCTAGTGATGTATCCTTCTATAGTACAAAAAACAATCTTTGTATTATAATAATCTCTACAGATAATTTGAGCAATGGAATCTTGCTATATAGCACATATCACCTTTTCTTGCCCTACTGGAAATGTCATGAAATAATGAGAAAGCAGTCCTTCCTTCCACAAAGCTATTTGAAGAAGTTAAATCTACATAAGGGCTCTGCCATTTATTTATCACCCATCATGTGAATAGATTTCATGCATATACAAACTAAGTAAAACCAACTGACCTCAATCACAAGAGCCACTCTTCTTTTCCCTCCCATTTTATTTCTTTTGTTGAGCTGAAATGTAAAATTTTTTGATCTAATTAATGTTGTCTCCACCCCATGCACCCCCAAATTTCTAGGACTCTGCTTGCATGTTCTAAACCTCCGACAGGGCTAGAAATGTTCTTTCCATTTGGGGTCAGTTAAAAAAAAAATCTCTCCTCCGCATCACTATTTCATCTCCAGTAGCTCTGACCTTACTTTCTCGGTTATGACTCTGCGCTCTTGTCATTGGCTTCCCACAACTAGAGAAAACAAATCAGCTATCAAGAATCATCACCATCCACCCTCATACACAGTGGGAGTGCACTATGCAAACGTGCAAACCCTAGGAGATGAGGATTATTGGGGACATTATGGAGTTTGGCTGCTACAACTACAAGGTAAAAGAATACACACAAATGCACTGAGGAGGACAAATAGATTCAAGAAATATTTTAGGATATTCTTTGCAGAGACAAAAAATAATACAAAAAAATACTACGTCTGGTTTTCAAACAAATGGAGATGCTTGGTATTACAAGACTGCACCCCATTATGATCCCAAATCCATCTAAAAGTTTCTTTAGTTGAATGCTGCCCACGGATTGTATCTGAATATGCCTTGCATAGGGAAAGTGGCAGGAAGAGGAAGAGAACAATGGTAGGCACATGAGTTCAGTCCTACACCAGGGTGAGCCTTCAGGGCAGCCACTGACAGACCACTGGTACTTCCCAGGCCAAGTTCCCTCCAGCATCATCTGTGTCTGTGCTGTGCCCTCTCTAGTGCTTGTAAAGTGTCCTGGTCCTCCCCGAGCAGAAGCCAGCCTGAACCACATCCAGGTCAAGAAACCGAGATGCCATTTTCTCAGAGTTTTTTCATTCCCTCTGCATCTGAAGTATCTCTCTGTAGCCTAGATCTTAATAATTAATCTGTTAATACTGATTGGACAAATCTAGTAAGAGAAGAGTCTGGTTCTGTGATGTCTCAGAAGCTAAGCACTATTTTCACAATTTTAATAGCAACAGCTTCTGAGTCACCTGGGAACATGGGAGTTTTTCACATGGCTTAGGCTTAAAATTGGGTCTTAAATGAGGCTGTGACCAAGATCATAGTGTGTAGAGGCCAACAGCAAGAGAGGGAATGGCTCTCCTCCAAGGGGATCAAAGAAAAGAGAATTAAAATGGGATTTGGCACAGTGTCCCCCACACCAGAGCAACTAATAAGCACTTTAATAGAAAACTGAATATAATGGAAGATAGGTTGTAAGGCAAAGGAGAAGCTCTTCAGGCTGACCAGATCTCATGAAGCTATTTGGGAAGGTGAATTTATTAGAAGATAATTTTTTCCTGAGGATCTTTGCGTCCAAGATAAATTGTTAAAACATCAGAATAAAATAATTAAGAATTGTAGAGCTGCATGTCAGAAAGTATAATTCGGCTGGCTTAATGTGAGTGGAAGCTCTGCAGAGGACCAGCCTTTAGGGTTGGATTGATTCAGACCTGACTCATTTCTACCTTACTACTCTCTTTCATAGTGCCAACCTCATCCTATGACTAGACTCCCCAGTGAGGACAAATATACTGCTCTAGGTTCAGGCTTCACCTCTGCATACCTACCACCATTCTCAAAGAGATGGAAAGGACTTTTTCTTTTTCCACTCAGTATTCCTAATAAGATTCCTGAAATTAATTATGATTAGGTTGCTTAAAGCAAATGCTTAATGAATGTGACCAGGAGAATAGAATGTGCTTATTGGTTTATGCTAACTAGATCTCTGAACAGGAGCCAAGTTGGAGGCAAGAGCTCTTTACAGAATAGGATTGCAAGACTAGGAGTAGGCATCCCAAATTGAAATATGTTCTGTTTTCAAGACAGGTGATTGGTGAGATTTAGGGGAAGTAATAGATTCTGGGAAGCTAGACAATGAAACCTAATTATATATATATATATATATTTTTGTTAATGCAAATAGTAACAAAATAAAAAAATAGTAAAAATTTATTTTGGAGCAAAATTTGATACCTATATCAAGATTTAGAATGTTTATGCATTTTGAAACAATTGTACTTCTAGCAATCTACCCTACAGAAATATATGTGCAGACACTGATGATCAAGACTATATGTTCTTTTATTATTTGAAATAATAATGGTAATGAAAAACAGGATGCACCCTAAAATCCTTCATCCAGCATACCTCATTGATTACCCACAGTCTGCTAGGTACTTTTAAAGGCTGTGAAGGCAGCAGTTAACAACAGAATTACCATCACTGCCTTCATGGAGTTTATATTCTAATGACCTCAGAGTCAAAGATTTGTAGTACTGACTTTAAAAGACAGCTATTTATTGTGATAAGTGACAATAAACAAGTTGAAAAATATAGTATAATTTTGGTGTTTAAATAAATAATTATATATGTTTGAAACATTTTAAAATATACATCATGCTTTTTTGCAATGATGAGAGAGGAGTGAACTTGTCCTTTACTCACTCTTCATTGATTGACATTTTTTAATAGATATGCACATATTTCATAATTTTAAAGTCTCTAAAAGAAAAGATGGTATTCAATAAATCATATTTGTACTCATATGTCAGTGTTGAAAGAAAAGAAAGTAGAGGGAGGGAAAGGAAGAGGGTAAGAGATTGGATGTACAAATGGACAATGGTCAGATTGTATTTTTTTTTTTTTAATTTATTTTACTTTACAGTACTGTATTGGTTTTGCCATACATCAACATGAATCCACCACGGGTGTACATGAGTTCTCAAACCTCAACCCCCTTCCCACCTCCCTCCCCATACCATCTCTCTGGGTCATTCCAGTGCACCAGTGCCAAGCATCCTGTATCCTGCATTGAACCTAAATGGGCGATTCGTTTCTTACATGATATTATACATAATTTTGACCTGAAATCTGCATAAGACAGCAATTCTTTTATGTACAACAAACAAGCTAGGTAGCTGTGCTGCTCTAAGTCTGATTTGCAGGAAGCCAGACTGCAATCTCTATTGACAATCCAGGAAGTAAACATTAACCTCTGGGATAATTGACCCAAAATGACCATGACTTGACTATTAACTTACAGGTTTCTTAATTTTTGTCCCTGCTTCCAACTTAGAACCAACTAGAGAAAATTAAATGGACACTGCTAGCTAATCACATAGATGTTCCACTTCTAGTTTGCCTAAACACAGCTTGCCCAAGCCAGCAGGCTCCAGTCAAGGTGGACCCGAGGTCACCCACTTTCTCCATCAGGCAGTTCTCCCACTCCTTTGTCTCCTTCGAGTCTCTGCCCAAATTTTAGTAAAATGGCTGACTCCCTTGCTACAGCAACCCAATAGACTTTGCTTTGTTTATTTTTTGGGTTTTCATTTATTTTCACAAAAATAAGAGTGAGACTAAAAAGAGGAGAAAAAGAGGAAAAGAAAAGAAGTCACAACATTCAATTTCACATAATTTATAAATTTACTGAGAGGACAAATCTACCAAGCCTTTCAACAATGGGAAACAGAGAATAAACGCAAAGACTGAACAATTATGTGGCACAAAAGGCAAATTCCTTGAAATCTAGGAGAAGGTTCTATAGATTGTAACAACTAGGACTAAGTCAGACTTTTTTCTAAAAGCAAAACTAGTCCTTACCCCTAGGGTTGATGGGGCACTGCACCTCTGAGTGTCTTATCGGAGAGAAACTCCATAATCAAGAACTGATATTCAACTCATTGTCTACCAAAAAATACAATGTTTAATTCCTGGTAATGGTCTTCCCATCTCCTCTTCTCCTGAATTTATTGAAAACTCCATTTATTAGTTGAAGGAAAGGGCTGAAAAAATAAAGCCCTAGACTCAAGGGCCTGACTAAAGATTCAAAGCATTTGTGTTACTGTTTGTGTAAGCCTGAACTATGGGGTAGATAGGACTGAATTCATATGTTCCAGTATATTATAACAATTCATTTTACTATCAACATTTAGAAGAGATGCACTGTTGGGAAAATGGGTCCTTTGAGTTAAAAACAGCTCTCATTGCACAGCTCAGGGCAAGGAGGTTCCTCACAAGAATATTTACTTTGCTGAGCCAAAATGGTTGCTTGTTGGTCCACTTCTTGATTCTGTAATATCCAAGAGAGGAAAAGCCTCCTTGATCCTGCCCCCATTATATCCAGTGTTGAGATCACCAAATTGACCATACTATGTCTTTTCAAACAAGTGATACCTTGAGTTAAGTCCTCACTTCCTTTCACTAGCTACACCCTTAGGAAAGATATTTCATCGTTTTAAAACTAGTTTCATAATGTATAAGATAAATTTAAGAGCACTCATCTCAGAATTGTTGAGAGAATTAAATGATAAAATATAAGTGAATAGCATATTAAATATCACATTCTTTTCTCCTCTCTTTAAGGAAGGAGTTGCTTACTATCATCTATTTCCATCTAAAAAGAGAAAGTGAAGTGAAGTGAAAGTCACTCAGTCTTGTCCGACTCTGTACAACCCCATGGACTGTAGTCCATGGAATTCTTTAGGCCAGAATACTGGAGTCGCTAGCCTTTCCATTTTCCAGGGGACCTTCTCCACCCAGGAATGAAATATGGATCTCCTGCACTGTAAGCCGATTCTCTACCAACTGAGCTATCAGGGAAGCCCCCATAAGACATGTGAGAGAAGGCCTGTGTGTGTAGCAGAGTTTTATTAAAGTATACAAGAGATAGAGAAAGCTTCTGACATAAACATCAGAATGGGTATGGAGAGTGTCCCAAAAAGAGAAAAGGAAATAGATTTAAATCGCCAAATTTACACATGAAATATTCTTGCCATCAGGTCAACAAACCAATAATTTGCCATTGAAGAAAGTTACAGAAATTTCTATAAACAAAAGAAAATGTAAGAAAAGATTTGGCATTTTAGGGTTAAGTTCTGTTTTCAACTTGGAAAAGCCTTCTGAAATAGCAAGAATGGAGGAAGTTAGACTCAGATTACATAAAGCGAATGACCATTTCTCATGCTAAAACTGCTAAGTTGTTTTAGTTGTGTCCGACTCTGTGTGACCCCATAGATGGCAGCCCACCAGGCTCCGCCATCCCTGGGATTCTCCAGGCAAGAACACTGGAGTGGGTTGCCATTTCCTTCTCCAACGCATGAAAGTGAAAAGTGAAAGTGAAGTCACTCAGTCGTGTCCGACTCTTTACAACCCCATGAACTGCAGCCTACCAGGCTCCTCCATCCATGGGATTTTCCAGGCAAGAGTACTGGAGTAGGTTGCCACATGCTAAAACTAATAGATAGTAAATCCTGGAGAAATATTTACCATCTGCCTTCATCTGATCTCCAAAGCTTGAGGAGCATGTCCACAGAAATCTGCTTTTTCTTCTGTAAGCAGAGGTTGACAACTAAGATCTGAAATTACCCACTTGCTGTGACCCTTTCTCTTGATGTCATTTTGAGCAAAGGTGAGGGAAGAGAAATAGAAACCTAACATCTACATAATTTATTTCAGTCTTTCCTCATAATTTTATATAGGAAGCATCTTCATCTTTTGGAGGAGGGTCCTAAGGCTTAATGAGGTGCAATACCTGCAGAGCAGACTAGTTAAGGCAGTTTTGACCCCAGGTCTGTCCAACATAGCCACTCTCTTCACCTGACTTTTATTTTCAACTGAATAATATGCTTCTTGGACCATACTTCTCTGACTTTCCTCCATTCCTAATCTTTGAATAAAGTTCTATAATTGAATATATGTTGTAGTTATATTTTCCTTATAAAAAGGAAAGTATTACTTTTCACTCGGAAAACAACATTTCAGCACTTGAGGATCTAGTATTAATGCCTATAATATTTTTGTACCCTAAACTCAGTATTTAACTAGGAGACAATATTAAAGGGAATTTAAAAATGAGGATATGTCTGAGATTCATTTATTTATTCATTCACTAATTAGCAAATTATTGAACCCTTATTATGTGCCGAACAATATTCTAGGTAGTGAGTTAGGGAGCCTTGCTACAAGTGCAATCTGTGGACTAAGAGCATTAGCACCTCCTTGGAACATCAGAAATGCAGAAATGACAACCCTGCCCAAATCAGAATGTGCATATTTGACAAGATCTCAAGTTGATTTGGGCCTCCCAGGTGGCACTAATGGTAAAGAACCCTCCTGCCAATGCAGCTGACATAAGAGACACAGGTTCGATCCGTGGGTTGGGAAGATCCCCTGGGAAGAGGGCATGGGAACCCGCTCCACTATTCTTGCCTGGAGAATTCCACGGAGAGAGGAGCCTGGCAAGCTACAATCCATAGAGTCGTAAAGAGTCAAGAGTTGGACACAACTGAAGCGACTTAGCTCTCACTTAGCACTAGTTGATTCAATATGCACATTAAAGTTGGATAAGCTGCATATGAAAAACAAGAAAATTACTGGTCTTTAAGGAAAAAAGAAACAAGAATAAAATACCATAGCATTTTATTTATATTACATAGAAAAAATATTAATTTGCATATTCATTAATGTGTGATTATAATATGATCATATTATACTTGGACTAATTTTCAATATTGGATTTTCCATCTGGGGGAAAATTGACCTGTTAATTCTCTTACCATGAACATGCAAGACTCCTTCATTCATTTCAATTTATTTTTCAAAACATTTAATTACTCCTTACATACAAAATATTTAAACATTGGAGGAAAATGGTCTTACATGATAAATATGGCATCTTAACAACCATGATTAACTTAACCAGAAAGACTTGGAAAGCATTGCAAAGCTGTCAAAAGTGCCAGTTAGGACAATGAGGGAAGGTGTCTAACATTTCTCATTTGGAAAACACTTTTTTCTGGCTTACATCAGTATCTTCCACTTTCCAGAAGTTCATTTTGTGCCAATCTACTTGTATGAAGACCTACATTAATACTGATTTTTGCTAATCAAAAGAAATTCAAAGAAGATTTTTGCTTTCACAAAGAAAAAGGAAAAGTGAAAATAGCATTCAGCATTTGCTTTGCAGTTTGTTACTGAGGCAGTGCCCACCCTAAGCAATGAGAGGGACACCGCTAAAGTTCTTCCCCTGGAACTACACTCAGCATTCTCGGAGCTTTGAGCTGTGTCTGTGAGCATCTGTGCTTTGCCCTGATTTATTTTGTGCATTCGCTAGCAAGATATGTCCTAAAGTAACTGCTTTTGTGCTTTATGCCCTTTCGATTTAAAAAAGGTTTCATAGACATGCTCTGCTTTTAGATAGCTAGGGAAACCTATGTACAATGAAGGAAAGCACCTTTTCTGGCTCTTCATAATGAGGTTGGGATAGTTGCACATTCTGGAATACAGCTGGTTAAATGAAATATTCATTTTATCTTTCAAAATACAGGCTGGAAATGTACCCAATGCCCACTGGGAAGTATCAAAGAAGATAAATTATTGGAAAAGCAGATTTGCCATCTTCTTTTCTCTGGTCTCTATGCTTTCCAAATCTAAGCTCCCTTGCCCCCCCTCCATCCCACTTTGGGAGCATTTTAAGAAGATAAATACAGATTTATCATTTTTAGCTTAAATGAATGTTTTCAAAATAAGTTGTGGTTCTGTCTGCCAGCAGTAGGCACCCCTGTGTTCACTAGTAAAATTCTGCCAAGCTCTCAGCTCTCTTGGCACCTTTGCACTCTAATTGCCAAAAAGTCAAGGAAAAAAAAGCCTCACATCTACTATGTGGCACCCAAGGGATAGAAAAGCAAAGAATATGCACATGAACAGTAACATTTTTCAAGGGAGGAACATAATTTCCTGGAGCAATGATAGATGAATAGATTTTTCTATAGACATTTTCTGTAAAATTTTGGCACTGCCCCAGATGAAAACTTTCACATAAGGCAACTCAGAATGGCCTGGTGGTGACACCCAGATATCCACCCTAAGATCAAAGCCTGGGCATGCAACAGGCGGTCTTGCAGGCTGTGTGTTGCCCAGCCCTGTTCACTGGACTCTGATATGAGGTGCACCCCCTGAGGCTGTGCAGCATGGCCACCTGGCACCTAAGGTCCCTTCTCAGCAATACGCTTGTCATTCATCAGAAAATGACTAGCTTCTCAGACTGATCTTCCACCTTTAACCATTCTCCCATCCTCATCACAGGTAGCTCTAAATAAGGTGAAATGATACAAAATTCATATATTCCTTTCTACTCATTTCTTCTTTTGGTCAAAGCCACCTAATTTAACTTTTAATTGTTTACTAAACTGTCTCCCCTCTAAGACACTGAATAGAAAAAAAGAAATCCTTAAGGACTTTAAATTTTCTTTCTTTTTTTTAATTATTCAAAATTGTGGAATTATCAATGAATAAAAAAGATGCATTAAGTAAACAATGTAAGTGACCTGGGATTTCTGCAAATTTCAGACCAATGGAATATATTTGCAAGCAACACTGTCTTCTGTCTTGCCAGTTATAAATTTCAGTGGAATTTCCTATAGTGTTTGAAGGACTCTGCTATTTCCCACAGACAAAGTTATTTATCAAAGCTTTTTTTTTTCCTACCCTGATTAGGGGATACTTGGACTCAATACTGCAAATATATTCTTTTAATTTTATATGGATTATATTGCTTTAAATATCTCATTTATTTGGATGTTGTTACTCTACTTTCAATAAGCAGTGAGGATAAACTACTCAATGATATTTGATGAACAAATAATCAAATGAAAGAATGATTAAATGAGACCACGAGATGCTGTGCTACAGATTCATTGGGAGCACGAGTTAACGGAAAGAAAATTTAAGACCAAATCTTCCCATGTTGCTCACTGGTAAAGAATATGCATGCCAGTGCTGGAGACACAAGAGACTGAGGTTCTATGCCTGGGTCAGGAAGATCCCCTGGAGTAGGAAAGGGCAAGCTACTCCATTATATTTGCCTGGAAAATTCCATGGACAGAGGAGCCTGGCAGGTTACCATCCAAGGTATAGAAAAAAGTTAGACACAGCTGAGTGACTGAGCAAACACTTCATCACGGAGGAGTTTAACATGTAGCTGAGATTTGAATACTATGTCCAGTTAAATTAAGTCTAAGCCTATGCCAAGGTCCAGACAGTAGACGTAATGACATCTATAAGAATTCAAGTGAAGATGCAGAAGTCATAGGGGGACTGCAGGGTCTGGAATTCCCCCCAAGAAGTGAAATTTGAGCTACCCTTTCCTTAATGTATAAAAGTCCCCTTAAGCCACAGTAATTTACACAGAACCATTTATAAAGATGTGTGTGCTGAGTCATTCAGTCGTGTCTGACTCTTTGAGACCCCATGGACTCTTGCCCACCAGGCTTCTCTGTCTATGTAATTCTCCAGGCAAGAAAACTGGAGTGGGATGCCATTTCCTCCTCCAGGGGATCTTCCCAACCCAGGAACTGAATCACTGCCTCTTAAGTCTCCTGCATTGGCAGGCAGGCTCTTTACCTCTAGCACCAACTGGGCTACTATTTAAAAGATACTGCTACTGCTAAGTCACTTCAGTCGTGTCCGACTCTGTGCGACCCCATAGATGGCAGCCCACCAGGCTCCCCCGTCCTTGGGGTTCTCCAGGCAAGAACACTGGAGTGGGTTGCCATTTCCTTCTTCAATGCATGAAAATTAAAATGAAAGTGCAGTCGCTCAGTTTTGTCTGACCCTCAGCGACCCCATGGACTGCAGCCTTCCGGGCTCCTCCATCCATGGGATTTTCCAGGCAATAGTACTGGAGTGGGGTGCTATTGCCTTCTCCGATTTATAAAGATAGGTGACCTTAATTCTTAATGACTAGGGAATGTTGGTTAGTAAAAGAGCCAAGAGATCCAAGATTTTTAAATGTCACCATATGTTTACCAACATGAGCATAGTATTTACTTTACAATTCTGACTTAAAGACACCACTCCTTTAAGGTGAAGTAATTCTCTGAAAAGTATAATTTGAAGGCAATATAATTTGATTATACTTTTACCACTTATCCTTGTTCTGACTTAGGACACAAGATGGAAAGTTTAGTGGAAATTGGTGCTAAACACAATAGCCCTCCCAGGCAACTTTCAAGTAGTGCATGTGGTATGCTAATGCAATTAGCAGAGAAGAATCAGTCCTGGTGTTAAGGCTTGAGGAAGATGGGAGCATTCCTGACCAGAATTCTTTTTATGGTGTTGTCAATAGGCACACATATAGTGGTCTCCTTAAAACTGGTATAATCAATACGCACATATATAGTGGTCAGTTTAGCATTCTTAAATATAGCTATTCGTATAAAATAAATGCATCTCATCCATGTATTCCCCTTCACCCATTTTAAACCTGCCCTTGTTCCAGATTTCCAAACAATGATAAGATTGGAAAAGGAAACAAATAAAAGTTTTTTATTTGAGTGTATTTATTCCTCTAAAATAGTAGCTTTGAAAGCTCTATGTCTTGCCAAGGCAATACATAGAGTATCTAAACACTGAGTTCTGGTAAAATAAAACTGTACAATGGTGTGAGCATGGTCTTTTTTAAAGCCTTGTCTTTTTAACAGTAGTGCTTCTGTAATGATTTAATGAGAGGTGCTGATGGTTAGAGGCTGCCTTTCTCCCTCAACAGTATGAATAAAGGAACAGGGTGTCTGTGATACACAGGGTTATAAATCTCAGGACAACAAGGGCCCTTTGAATTTCCCATTGCTCGAAAAGCACCATTTATATTTCCCCTATATTTTATTAATTTTCTGATTGCTTCATTTCACTTTTTTTTCTATTTACTTTTGAGGATATAGACCCACCTCTTTCTTAAGAACATAAAGAATAAGAATAGAGATTAAAATGTAATAATAATTCAAACAGTAGGCCCTTCAGTTCCTCTCAGTCTTAGGGGGAAATTTAATAGCATTTGAAACCTGATTCTATCCTTCATGTCCAGGAGGGTGTTAGTAACTTACCCTTTTATTTCTCCATCCAATATGAATTCTTTCTTTTTTAAAGGGAGATTAACCAAGAACCAGGCAAAAGAGTTTAACTCTATTTCAGAAATGGCCCCTAAAAGTGCTCTAAAAAAACTTTCCCCAGGCTTCCTTGGTCCTCAGCTTGGTCCTTGGGAGGGAAGTGTGAGCTAGCAAATACATCCAGAGTCCATCCCTGCAGCCCCCAGGACTGAAGAGAATTCAGCAAATATACCTGGCCTCATTGTCCTTCACTGTCATTATCCTTTGCTCTTGTGGGATTTTAGTTTTACGGCTGTGACTTGTTTGCCAGGATCTCTGAAAAGCTAGACTCACAGAGTTGCTTTTCTGATAGGCTAACAAAACAGGAATAAATTGTTGGTTGGTTTTTGTTTTTCAATCAGAAGGCCTGTAAGTCTCAGTTTCTTGTAAAATCAAGATAATGATACTCGCTTATGTGGTTGCTGAGGGGATCTCATGAGATTGGACTGTGTAATAGATCAAAACATATAATTGTCCCCACATGTAGTAGACTCTCAAAGACTTTAGATTCTCTGCCTTCCTCAGGCCTCACTGCATTTCCACCATAATATAGCCATGGAAATCCACATACATGTGGGAAATTCTTTGGAATTAATGGAAAATGTTAATATTTCTCACATGTGACTAATGATAGCTCTTCAACCAAAGCTAAACTCTAAAGTCCTTCCGGGGCTCTGTCCTTCGTGTGCATTATGACAGCCGCTCACATCAGAGCATCTGTCAAAAATTGCAGCGGGACACATTTGGCAGCCACTTTCCCCCTCTTTCATTTAATGTTATCAATTAAGGGGCAACCATAATCAAAGAAGCGATGGTATAAATGAAGATACTGAGCCAAATGAAATTTAACTTTTTTTTTTTTAAAGTAAAATAAAGTCTAGTTCCGTCACTGCCCCATGTCTGTGAGATGTGATTCTTGCATTACAGGATGCACTCTGACTTGTGGTTCAGTGTATCTATCCTGGGTCCCTGAAATGTGATTTTAGTATTAGAAGTACAGAGAGCCTTTCATTACCATGGAATCAACTATAACTAGGTCACAAGGCGTGGACCTCAAGGATAGTTCTGCAAATACAAATGTGCAAATGGATTTCTCTGTTCATAGTGAATTAGATCAATCTTGCCCATAGTCTGCTGTTTTGTTGGGAAAAAACTTTCCAGAACGTCCGTGTCCTCTGGTCTCTAAAACAGCTACTTGTTTGTTTTGTGAGTACATCTGCTCTTCCATAGGACGGAGCCAATAAGGGCAATGACCTAAAAAGCATTGCCACCTGAAGTATCTGGGTACATTACCAGGCTAGTGAGAGAGAGAAGCAGTCACATTAGATTGATTTCACATCAGTTGTATTTTGCAACATAGACAGTAGCAGCAAAGTGAGAAGAAGGTTGTTGTGTTTGAAGCTTCAGAGCTGTCTGGGATACCGCCTAGCATAGGCGCCTGAGCTGTCAGGAGGAAGCCTGGTGCTATGCCTACTTTTCCTTTGGAGGTCGTGTTCTTCACACTAATAGCACCTCTTAGCTCTAATTCAGACATTAAAACAGTACTGACTCTGCCCAGCCTAATCAAATTGCAAAGGAACATGGCACCAAGAAGCCTGGGCATGAGGAAGTAATAAATATGTTTTGAGGTGACAGTTTCAAGGAACCTGAGCCTGCACAACAGAGTTGAAGGCAGACAGCTCCAGATGGCAAAAGCTGCTTAGTAGAAGTCTTGGAAACCTGCACTGTCTGAATGGAAAGAACAGATCACAGGCCAGGTCTGGATCAGAGGAAAAGCCCCAGAGACATGTGATGAGATGCGCCTTTGGAAATGGTTGGGAGAGAATAAGAAATATGGAAGGAACTGAACTAGTTTAAGTATTCTTATAGTTGGATAGAGTTGCTTTATTCTGTCTCTGAAATCGGTTCTCTTTCAAGGCATTTCTTTCTACTCCACTTTGCTTTAGCCCCTACTTCCTAAAGTCCTGTTTCATAGTGCACCAAAACTGCATGAATAAAACCACTTTGGAAACTCCCTCTTCAGTCATCTTGGGAGCACACCGATAGGAAATGTTGGTATAATTCAGCCTTTTATATATTTTTAACTACCCACATAATCGCACATTTAAATGTCACCAGTAAGAACGCTAAGAATAAATTCACAAGCATGCTTGCATCCAAGCACAGGTAACACAAGCAGGCACACCCACACATACACACACACACACACACTCACAGTGGTACTGAAAACAAACTTGCCAATTTGCAAATGGAACATCAGAGTCCATTAGAACAAAGGAGGCCCTATGGCTTAAATGGGCATATAATTGGTTTTTGTTCTGTGTCATGTTTTAATTAAAGATAGCAATGCAATCTACAATATATCTAGAAATTACTAAAAACCTCTTTTACCAGAGACAAAAAGGGTCAATACATTTTTGTCTCTATGGCGTAAAGCATCTCAGGTTACTGTGTCCATTTATTACAATAACTCAGGGTTGAAAGTAAACATTCAATTGATGAGAGTGAAATCATATTTTGAGAGTAAATAAGGACATTTTTGAAATTAGTTGTTTGCTTCAAGAGCTTTCGAGACAATCTGAAGGCCTTTGCTCTGGGATAGAGACAAAGAAAGAGGTAAACAATTCAAGGGAAGAAAACAGTCAGAACCCTTAGACAAAGCTGAGAGATAAATGTCTATGAAAACAGACAATAATAACTCTTCTCATCTCTGGGAGGAACTAGAACAATTCAACAAGCTCTGTGCCTGTTTCTTTCCATAAAGTAGGTTTTCAAATTTTTCTGCTTCTTCTCAGGATGATGAAAGCAAAATATCATGTTAGCATCCTGAAAGCTAAATTCTGTTTCTGAAACTATTGTGAGAAGTCACCAAATGCAAAAGTGGAAACCTCTTTTCAGCTTCCAAATTGAGCATTTATCTAGGCCTTCTCACCGAAGAAATGAAATCATCCCAATAGCATTTTGATGTACTATACAGAGAAGAGTTGAAATGGAGAAAATAGAATGACCCTCCCATCATTATCCATAGCTGATAAATGGTGGTAGTAATGACCCAGATGAATTTGAATCCTTTCTCCCTCTAGTTATTTTGATAATACTGGAATCGACTGAAGTGCATGAAATTAACAATTAAAAGGGGTTAAGCAGACACTTAATACTTGTTCTATTTTCTACAATTGGGCAGTAATGCATCTGCTGTAATCAGAATTTTTATTTCTCCTTGGGAAAAAAAAAAAAAAGGAAGCAAAGCCTCCCGGATCTGCGCCTCCTCGCACGCCTGTGTGTGCGTTGTTTGTCGGTGGCCTCGCCAGCTTGGCTGGCCAGCGTGGCTCTCTCCTTTTGCAACAGCTCCACCTTTGGGCCTCTAAAGGGAAAGGTCTTTTTTGCTAAAGGATATGAAAACTGGCAGTAACTAGAAATAGGCACTCAACCTTTTGTTCAGTCAAACCAAAAAAAAAAAAAAGAGAGAGAGAGAGAGAGAGGGAAGAAATTATTTTCCTCATCAGAAAGACACAAAGAAAAAAGGGAATAATGAGGGAGAACAGGACAGTAACAAGGGATGTTAGAGAGAGGTAGAGAGAAGAGGGAAAGAGAAAAAGGAGGGAAGCAGGAAGGGAAGGGGAAGCATTTTTTTTTGAACAGAAGAAGATGCCGCAGATCATCCAATTGTCCTTCTTTAGAGGCTTCCTGCCTGGACTGTAGACACCTGAAAAATTCTGATTCACCCCGGGCCCAGGATTGCTGTTTCAAACTCCCTCACTCCTGCCATTTTCTTATTGTTTGTTTATAAACTAGCACCAGACTAATAAATGTGAAGTTAAGAGACCATCTGGGTTTCTGTTAAGCCCATTCTTTTTAAAAAGAGTGAAAGTGTTAGTTGCTCAGTTGTGTCTAACTCTTTTGGGACCTGATGGACTGGAGTCCACCAAGCCTGCCAGGCTCCCCTGTCCTTGGAATTTTTCAGGCAAGAATACTGGAGTGAGTTACTTCTTCCTTCTCTATGGGATCTTCCTGACCCAGGGATCGAATCTGGGTTTTCTGAATTGCAGGTGGATTCTTTAACATATCAGCCACCAGGAAATGAGAATTAAATACAATGTGTGGCAAGATTCTTACTATTTCTTTCTGAATGCTCAACAGCCTTGGATTCTTTCCAGACAAATACAACCTCACTCCCAGGAAGGAGGACCTTGTCTAACCAGAGACGGGAGAATGAACACATGAAACTTCTTAAATTCCACTGTCAACTAAACCCTGATCCTTAGATGTATGAGTTTCAGAGATGTATCCTGGGAATAGACAATCCATAGCTCAGTTGGCAGAGCTAGAGATCTAAGCAAATATTTGTCTAGGGGAATTGGTATGAAACTGTTAGTATTAATATGAAAAGATCAGAAAAAAATGTATGCCCCAAATTCTGTGCCCAGCAAAGATGTAGATTTTTATAATCAAATTTATGAGCTTATGAGACAAAAATGTTGCAGTACATAGAACGTGAGTAGAATGGAAGAGACATTTTCATGTTTAAGATTAACTCCAGGATCTAGGCAAGTCCATGCACTCTGCTTTGGAGACTTTGATTCTGACCTTCATAGCTTCAAATGTGTGTTGGCTCTCACAGTCCTGATTCCTTGCTTTCAGTCCCTGAAAATCACTTTGCATAGTTCACCAAGACCCAAAATTCAAAGTGCCTCCTTCAGTAAATAACTTCCTGCTCAAAATCATTTAAAGTTCTCATCATTCATAGGTTAAAATTCATATTTCTCATCCCTACTATCAAGGTCTTTGAAGGCCTGCTCCCATGTCCCTCTCCCAATAATCTCATTTAGGCAGTGATTCCCAAGCTTTTGACACCAGGGACGGGTTTTGTGGAAGATAATTTTCCCATGAATGGGAAGTAGGGGGTGGTTCAGGTAGTAATGTGAGCGGTGGGGAGCGATGGAGTACAGCAGATAAAGTCTTGCTTAGTGGCCAGCTGTTCCCCTCCTGCTATGTGGCCCTATTCCTAATAAACCATGGACCAGTAGCAGTCCTCAGGTCCAGGGTTGGGAACTCCTGAATTTAGACCTTTTCAGACCTTGGTAGACATTCACTGCCTCACTCCCAAGACCACTCTGAATTTTCTTTCCGTGACATGCTCCCTCAAGATCCACCTGCTGTCCACTTGCCTTAGAGAGATGGCACCCCAGACAAACCTATTCATTGAAGCATTTACTCTACTATAAATCTGTACTGCTGACCATGTCAGCTCTCACTGACAGCGTATACTTTATAGGGGATGATTGATTCCGATCTATCTCAATGTGTATATGTGTGTGTCTCATGTTTTTTCTACTCAGCTGAATTACAAGCTTTCTGAGGGCACATCTTATGCCTATTTGAATTCCTTGTGACAATTAAGATAGTGCTTTCTATGTATGAGGTGCTGAATTTTTATTATTGATTGATTGCATTGGCAGGAAAATGAGTGTTCCAGTTTATTTTTGCACCCAAATGGCTCTATGTGGCATCTTTCTTGATAGTTTAATGAGTCAATAATTGAATAAGTCTGACTTGCAGCAAAGCAGGTATGTGCATGCATCCCAAGTGCCAAGTCGTTTCAGTTGTGTCCAACTCTTTGCAACCTTATGGGCTGTAACCCACCAGGCTCCTCTGTCCATGAATTCTCCAGGCAAGAATACTGAAGTGGGTTGCCATGCCCTTCTCCAAGGGATCTTCTGACCCAGGGATCAAATCAGAGCCTCTTATTGTCTCCTGCATTGGCAGGCAGGTGCCACCTGGGAAGCCCAAGCAGGCACTTTCACTTTTAAACCACTTTTGAATATTTAGTCATTTTGTATTGAAAAAATAAATAAGCTTTTTATCTCTTATCTTACACTTCTCGCTATATTTACATGTTTTAAAAATTTATTACAAATTTCTGTAAATCTTATATAAGTTGAAACCAGAAAATAAAAGTCTTATTTTGGTGCATAATTATTCATATACCCACCCTATTTTATTGGAAGCAAACTTAGCTCCAAAAACTCTTGTAACTCACAACAATCACTCAGACCACAAAGGTATTCAGTCTATCTCTATCATGCATATCTACATTTCATTTTTAAAATTCGGTTGAAGAATAATGGGTACTCAAAAATCATTGTGTATTCTCCACTTAGAAGTCATTCTACCTTTCCTTTATGTTCTGAGAAAATGTTCTTTCCTTTGCTACTGAATGGTGAATTATTTCTTAAATAGGGCCCTTATGTTTCTGTTCATCACACAGCTGGTCACAATGGACACCAGAAGCCCTGGATGAAAATGGATGATGCTCTGAGGGGTTTTCACAGCACAGATGCTGAAAGAAGGCCCTGCATTACTCCAAGGGGTCTTTTCATTACGTTTGAGGAAGGTGGGCTTTGAATGTCTACATTGTGGTGGAATATATCTCTTTATCAATCAACTGGTATCTATCCTGCTCATTTATACAAAATATTGTGGTGATTGCAGAAGCAATGTTGATCCTGGCTTCTGCCTTCAAATTCTGAGCAAGGTTATAGAATCTTAAAATTAACATCTGTTAAGCAACAGTGGTTTGTAAGGGGTAAATTGTATAGAAAAAGCCATCCACACTTAAGGACTTAGAGGATAACCACTTTGAAATCTGGGATTAAAAGTGTCATGCTAGGCCCATGGAGGACGCCAATATCCTGCTTGCTGAGATTAAATTTAAGTAAAATAACTTTTGTTCCTGCATGCCATATGCTTTTCTTTTTTAAAATGTGAATTCTAGAAAGGTACTAGATTAGTGAATACACATCTTTTCACTCTCTCATCTTAATATTTAATTTGTAACCAGATTTATCTCCTCTTCCAGACTGAATCCCTCACTCCTCATTCTGGGCTCCTCGTATATACTTTTATTTTGTACAAATTATTCATTTTATGCTTCTCTCTTAGTAGGTATTTAATAAGAGCAAGAAATGAGTTATGTATTTCTGTGTGTCCCCTTTACCTGGAGGATATGCCACAACCTGGCATATAAGAGTGATCAATAATAAATGCTTGTTCAAATGTTCCAGTAAATTTTAAGCTGCTTTGAGAAAGGTGGCTCAGACAGTGAAGAATCTGCCTGTAATGCAGAAGACACAGATTTGGTTAGGAAGATCCCCTAGAGAAGGGAATGGCAGCCCACTCCAGTATTCTTGCTTGGAAAATTCAATGGACACAGGGACCTGGTGGGCTACAGTCTATGGGGTCGCAAAGAGTCACACTCACTAAGTGAATGATTAACACACTTGAGAAAGGGAATTATATCTTAGTCACATTTAAGTCCTTAAGGTGCTTAAAAGAATGCTTTATAAATAGATGGACCTCAATGACTATTTGTTGCTTTAAGGTAAGGAGGAAGTACATGAGTTAAACTCTAAAATAAGGCTAAGTTAGGACACAGTGAACCTAATTTTGGGCTTCCCTGGTGGCTCAGTGGTAAAGAATCTGCCTGCCAATGCTGGAGATGCAGTTTCGATCTCTGGGTTGGGAAGATCTCCTGGATAAGGGAATGGCAGGCAACCCACTCCAATAATCTTGCCTGGTAAATCCCAGGGACAGAGGAGTCTGTTGGGCTACAGTCCACAAAGTCACAAAAAAGTCAGACACGACTTAGATACTAAATGACAACACCAAATTGCAATATTCAGGGCTCAGATACAGAGCCCAGCCATTAATTGATATGAGAAATATTTCAGACAACATACATTTGTCTTTTACTTTATTGGAATAGTGTAACTCAAAAAATCTCTTTTAAAGAAAGAAGTTATCATTTGTTATTGTGGCATTTCATGCTTGCCCTCAAGTCCTATTTCTCAGCATCAGATTTAGTGCAGCACTGTTTCTCTGGTAACTTGTGCCACGCTGGTAAGTGCTAACTGCCTGTCGATGGGGCCGTTTAAATGAACCTGAGAAATAAGTGTACCTGGCCTTTCACCTTAATGCCTTTAAAATGATCTCTGCTTTATTTTAAAGGTGACTAAGACAGTTTGATATCATAAAGGGATGAGTAAGTATGCAAGGCAAATGCATTTCCAGCCAGAGATGTGCTGGCCCCCTACTGTTTATATTATATATTCATCTTGTGGGTCTCTGGGATAGAAAAATAACTGTTTCTTGGTGCAGTTTTATTCCCCTTCCGCCAGCTATTTACATCATAACTTCTCAGTAGATGTAAATAAATATGTCATTATCCCTCTCATTTTCAGAGTAATAGCAGCAAGGTAATAATTGTAGCAAACAATAGGACATAAGCTTAAATGCCATAGGTCTTTGGTACCTGGAAATACAGAAAATCCCTCTTTTCCCATAATCTATGAGAACTTGGCTGAACAACCAAAGTTACAGACCTAGTATATTAGTTAGGATTCTCAGAAACAAAGCCAATAGGAAGCAGACAGAGAAAGAGAATCAGTAAAAGGAATTGGTTTATGCAATTAGAAGGCTGAGAAATCCCAAGATCTGCAGTCAGCAAGCTGGAGACCCAGGATAGTCAATGGTGTAATACCATTTTGAAAACCAGGAAGCTGAAGACCCAAGAAGAAAAGATCTTCCTATTCAAATCTGAAGGCAAGAAATGACTGACAAACCAGTTTATGAAGTGAGGAAAGAGGAGTTCCCTATTTTTCACCCTTTTTGTTCTATTTAAGTCTTTGGCTGGTTAGATGAGGCCCACCTACATTAGAGCAGGCAATCGCTTTATTCAGTCTATCGATTCAAATGATAATTTCATTGAAAAATACCGTCATACACCACTCAAAATGATGTTTGACCCTGTGATTCAGTCTAGTTGATGCATAAAATTAAACAACACGTGTGGTATTGATGCAAATGGATCTTGAAAATATGTCTACACATACACACACATATAAATATAATTTCTTAGTTTTATCACTTGTCATATCATTGTCTATACTTCTATTAATGCACTGAAAGTACAGTGAACATCTGTTTAGTGAAGTCGCTCAGTAATATCTAACTCTTTGCAACCCCATGGGCTGAGTAGCCTACCAGGCTCCTAGGTCCATGGGATTTTCTAGGCAAGTACTGGAGTGAGTTTCCATTTCCTTCTCCAGGGGATCTTTCCGACCCAGGGATCGAACCTGGGTCTCCAGCTTTGTAGGCAGATGCTTTACCATCTGAGCTACCAGGAAAGTCCTAAACATCTGTTTAGTGTTTAGCAATACCTGACACTCTACCAAGTTTTGTACATATGTGACCTAAATTATTTTTCAAGACTATCTTGCAAGATAGATATTTTCATGACTTCAATTTTATAGATGTAGACAACAAGTCTGAGACAGGAAAAATTTCTCCTGCAACAAAACTTGTAATTCACATGCCAAGACTAGAATCCAGATCTATCTAACACTAAACTTCTGTATTCTTTAGTCTGCACAACATATTTGAAAATCATGACACTCTGAAAATCTACATTATATGCAGAATCCAAAGATTCATATATAATAGCCCTATATTGAGAAATAAACTTTCCACCCTTGGAGCCTATTTGCAAGAAAATATCATTAGAAACAGCACTATTTAACCCTTTTCACTTGTAGAGGAATAAATGAGAAGAGGGTATTTCTGAGGTATAAAGCTTGGAAGGAGTATGCTAAATTAAACTCATGTAAATAGGACCACTGATTTTATCTAGAAGAAATAAATATTTCTAGTACCAGAGTGTTCAGCTTTCATTTATCTAAAAAACATCTGGGCAGGTCTAATTTTGGCCTCCTTGTGGAAAGCAAAATTAAACAGACATGCTACGATAAAATCTGATGTTAAGTTTTGATATGACAAACTATACAATAGACTTTGCTGCCTTTCAGATTTGAGAGGGAAGAGTCATCTAAATAGCACACATGAAATGCACGAGTATTTGCTCTCTTTCAGACCTTAAAATAGCTTTCCTATGGCTTAAAAAAAAATCCAATAGCACATGATCTTTATGATCCTTTTGTGATAATGTTTCCAGTGACCATATTCTATATCAAACTAATCATTGCAAGTTCACTTTTGAGACTACCATTATTTCTGTTTGGTTACTGTTGGTGAAAAAATACACACTACCTAAAAGTTAAGAGTTATATTTTATTGGCAGAAACGTTTAGGACTTAGGCCCAAGAGGCAGCATCTCAAGTAACTCTGAGAGAACTATTCCAAGGAGGCAGGAGAGGAGCCAGGTTATATAGAAGGTTTGCAGCAAAGGGCAGGTAGTTAAGACACAAAGAGTTTTTATGTTTCTTTGCTTTTTGCTTTTAATTAAAGAAAACCAGATATGACAAGTTAAGGAATAGCAGAATCCCCTATTACCACCTCCCAGAATAATGGAAATAAAAGCAAAAATAAACAAATGGGACCTAATTAAACTTAAAAGCTTTTGCATAATGAAGGAAACTCTAAGCAAGGTAAAAAGACAGCCTTCATAATGGGGGGAAATAATAGCAAATGAAGCAACTAACAAAGAATTAATCTCAAAAATATATAAGCAACTCCTGCAGCTCAATTCCAGAAAAATAAATGACCCAATCAGAAAAAATGGGTTACAGAACTAAACAGACATTTCTCTGAAGAAGACATACAAATGGCTAACAAACACATGAAAAGATGCTCAACATCACTCATTATCAAAGAAATGCAAATCAAAACCACAATGAGGTACCATTTCATGCCAGTCAGAATGGCTGTGATCCAAAAGTCTACAATCAAGAAATGGTGGAGAGGGTGTGGAGAAAGGAACCCTCTTACACTGTTGGTGGAAATGCAAACTAGTACAGCCACTATGGAGAACAGTGTGGAAATTCCTTAAAAAAACTGGAAATAGAACTGCCATATGACCCAGCAATCCCACTGCTGGGCATACACACCGAGGAAACCAGAACTGAAAGAGATACATGTACCTCAATGTTCATAGCAGCACTATTTATAATAGCCAGGACATGGAAGCAACCTAGATGCCCATCAGCAAACAGGTGGATAAGAAAGCTGTGGTACATATACACAATGGAGTATTACTCAGCCATTAAAAAGAATACATGTGAATCAGTTCTAATGAGGTGGATGAAACTGGAGCCTATTATACAGAGTGAAGTAAGCCAGAAAGAAAAACACCAATACAGTAAACTAACACATATATATGGAATTTAGAAAGATGGTAATGATAACCCTGAATGTGAGACATCAAAAGAGACACAAATGTATAGAAAAGTCTTTGGACTCTGTGGGAGAGAGTGGGATGATTTGGGAGAATGGCATTGAAACATGTATAATATCATATAAGAAACGAATCACCAGTCCAGGTTCGATGCAGGATAGAGGATTCTTGGGGCTGGTGCACTAGGATGACCCAGAGAGATGGTATGGGGAGGGAGGTGAGAGGGAGGTTCAGGATGGGGAACACGTGTACACCCGTGGCAGATTCATGCTGATGTATAGCAAAACCAATACAATATTGTAAAGCAATTAGCATCTAATTAAAATAAATAAATTTAAATTAAAAATAAATAAATAAATTAAATACATTAAAAAAAAAGAAAGATGCAAGAGTCTAAGCTCACTGAAATCATTTCCTTACAATGCACCTCAGCTAACTGAGGTTAGTTTCCTGTGTTTTTCACATTCTGAGCTTCCTCCTGGTTCACCATAGGCAGTGGTTTTAGTTTGACAGCTGCTGGATGGCAGGTATTCTTTCCTTCCTGAGTTGCCTCAAGGCTCACCAATTTACTTCCATGTTGGCTGCAATTGCTGATGACTATGACATGCTTTACATACTGTCCAGAGGGGACTGGTATGCTGTAATCCATGGGGCTGCAAAGAATTGGACACAGCTATTGAAAAACAATACAAATGACATTTTTTGTATACTGATGTGGCAGGAAATATTCTACTTCTTCTTATTGTATTTGCCATAATTGTCTATCCCTAGACCACATCACTACACTTCGCAAGACATTTTATAAAATCCAATGGAGATTTTGAAAATAACTATAATGGAATAACAGGCAAATTTGACCTTGGAGTTCAAATGAAGCAGGGCAAAGGCTAATAGAGTTTTGTCAAGAGAATGCACTGTCATCGCAAACAACCCTCTTCCAAACACAAGAGAAGACTCTACACATGGACATCACCAGATGACCAATACCAAAATCACATTAATAATATTCTTTGCAGTGAAAGATGGAGAAACTCTATACAGTGAGCAAAAACAAGACTGGGAGCTGATTATGGCTCATACCATGAACTCCTTATTGCAAAATCCACACTTAAACTGAAAAAGTAGTGAAAACCACTAGACCATTCAGGTATTACCTAAATCAAATCCCTTAGGATTATACAGTGGAAGTGACAAACAGAATCAAGGGATTAGATCTGATAGAGTGTTTGAGGAACTATTGATGAAATTTCATGACATTGTACAGGAGGCAGGGATCAAGAAGATCCCCAAGAAAAAGAAATGAAAAAGGGCAAAAAAGTTGTCTGAGGAGGCCTTACAAATACCTGAGAAAAGAAGAGAAGATAAAGGCAAGGGAGAAGGGAAAAGATAACCACTTGAATGCAGAGTTCCAAAGAATAGCAAAGAGAGATAAGAAACTCTTCCTTAGTGATGAATGCAAAGCAATAGAGGTAAACAATAGAATGGGAAATACTAGAAATCTCTTCAAGAAAATTTGAGATACCAAGAGAACATTTCATACAAAGATGGGCACAATAAGGACAGAAATGATATGGACCTAAAAGAAGCAGAAGATGTTAAGAAGAGGTGGCAAGAATACACAGAAGAACTATACAAA
This sequence comes from Aepyceros melampus, assembly GCA_006408695.1. Classification (NCBI taxonomy): domain Eukaryota; kingdom Metazoa; phylum Chordata; class Mammalia; order Artiodactyla; family Bovidae; genus Aepyceros; species Aepyceros melampus. The sequence goes on along the minus strand of SJXQ01009634.1, from coordinate 195,414 downwards.
CAAGATCTTCATGACCCAGATAATCATGATGGTGTGATCATTCACCTAGAGCCAGACATTCTGGAATGTGAAGTCAAGTGGGCTTTAGGAAGCATCACTATGAACAAGGCTAGTGAAGGCACTAGAATTCCAGTTGAGCTATTTCAAATTCTTAAAGATTATGTTGTGAAAGTGATGAACTCAGTATGCCAGCAAATTTGGAAAACTCATCAGTGGCCACAGGATTGGAAAATGTCAGTTTTCATTCCAATCCCAAGAAAGGCAATGCCAAAGATGATTCAAACTACCACACAATGGCACTCATCTCACACAATAGCAAACCAATGCTCCAAATTCTCCACGGCAGGCTTCAGCAGTATGTGAAACATGAACTTCCAGATGTTCAAGCTGGATTTAGAAAATGCCAAGGAACCAGAGATCAAATTGCCAACATCTGTTGGATCATAGAAAAAGCAAGAGAATTCCAGAAAAACATCTATTTCTGCCTTGTTGACTATACCAAAGCTTTTGACCGTGTGGATCACAACCAACTGTGGAAAATTCTTAAAGAGATGGGAATATGAGACCACCTGACTTGCCTGCTGAGAAATCTGTATGCAGATCAAGAAACAACAGTTAGAAATGGGCATGAAACAACAGACTGTTTCCAAATAAGGAAAGGAGTACATCAAGGCTGTATATTGTCACCCTGCTTCTTTAACTTATATGTAGAGTACATCATGTGAAATGCTGGGCTGGATGAAGCACAAGTTGAAATCAAAATTGATGGGAGAAATGTCAATAACCTCAGATATGCAATGACCCCACCCTTATGACAGAAAGTGAAGAAGAACTAACAAGCCTCTTGATGAAAGCGAAAGAGATTAAAAAACTTGCCTTAAAACTCAATATTCAGAAAACTAAGATCATGGCATCTGGTCCCATCACTTCATGGCATATAGATGGGGAAACAATGGAAACAGTGAAAGACTATATTTTTGGGCTCCAAAATCACTGCAGATGGTGACTGCACCCAGGAAATTAAAAGAGGCTTGCTCCTTGGAAGAAAATCTATGATTAACCTAGACAGCATATTAAAAAACAGAGACATTACTTTTCCAACAAAGGTACATCTAGTCAAAGCTATAATTTTTCCAGTAGTCATGTGTGGATGTGAGAGTTGAACCATAGAGAAGGTTGAGCACCCCATAAATGATGCTTTCAAACTGTGGTGTTGGAGAAGACTGTTGAGAGTCCCTTGGACTGCAAGGGGGTCCAACCAGTCAATCCTAAAGAAATCAGTCCTGAATATTTATTGGAAGGACTGATGCTGAAGCTGAAACTCCAATACTTTGGCCACCTGATGTGAAGAACTGATTCATTTGAAAAGACCCTGATCCTGGGAAAGATCGAAGGTTGGAGAAGGGAACAACAGAGGATGAAGTGGTTGAATGGCATTACCAAGTCAATGGACATGAGTTTGAGTAAATTCTGGGTACTGGTGATGGACATGGACTGCATGCTGCAGTACATGGTGTCACAGAGTTGGATACAACTGAGTGACTGAGCTGAACTGAACTGATAATGGAATAATTGGTACCAGACTACCTTTCTCAATTATGAAATTGGAGAAAAGACATGAAACTTACTGTCTCCAGAAAGAGAATAAGTTGTACATGACTATAAATTCAAAAGAAGATTACAGAATTGCTGAAGAAGACAAGCCCCAGAATTGCCCAGTATTCCTCCCTAGACATATTTTCTAGACCATAGCATTTGAGAAATTAAAACAGAGAAACATCATGAAACAAAAAGCAAAGATCAGAATTGGAGATGTAGAGGTGGCTGAAATTTATAGAGTGTGGCTTCAGAAAGGAAAAGCTCCAGAAACTTATACAAATTCCTTTTGAATCTTTAAATAAACACTAATTAGAGCATGTGCGGGAGGAAATTCTACAAAGTTCTGCCATGGAAAGAATAATTATGTGGAAATTGTGACCAGAACAATTCTTGGGGCTAAACAGGACTGGGAGATTTTGAGCTTTGATGGTCAGAGTAAATAGAAATTGTTAAATAGCTAGCATGTTCAGTAGAGATCCCAGGGAAACCAAAGTTTTAGAGCAGAGCTTATCTGATGCTAAAGACCAGTCTAGACAAGTGATATTATGTACTTTTCCTTATCTATTTGACTTATTTCATAAGCATAATATTCTCAGATTCACAGATATAGGAAACAAACTCATGTTTGCCAAAGAGAAATGGGAAAAAGGGAGGGACAAATTAGGGGTATGGGGTTAACAAATACAAACTACCATATATAAAATAGATAAGCAACAAGGATATGCTGTATAGCAGAGGCAATTATACCATTTTTTTNTATTATGTACTTTTCCTTATCTATTTGACTTATTTCATAAGCATAATATTCTCAGATTCACAGATATAGGAAACAAACTCATGTTTGCCAAAGAGAAATGGGAAAAAGGGAGGGACAAATTAGGGGTATGGGGTTAACAAATACAAACTACCATATATAAAATAGATAAGCAACAAGGATATGCTGTATAGCAGAGGCAATTATACCATTTTTTTTGTTATAACCTAAAATGGAATATAATCTGCAAAAATATTGAATTCTTATGCTATATATCTGAAACTAGGGCTTAAGCAGAGACATTACTTTGCCGACTAAGGTCTGTCTAGTCAAGGCTATGGTTTTTCCTGTGGTCATGTATGGATGTGAGAGTTGGACTGTGAAGAAGGCTGAGTGCCGAAGAATTGATGCTTTTGAACTGTGGTGTTGGAGAAGACTCTTGAGAGTCCCTTGGACTGCAAGGAGATCCAACCAGTCCATTCTGAAGGAGATCAACCCTGGGATTTCTTTGGAAGGAATGATGCTAAAGCTGAAACTCCAGTACTTTGGCCACCTCATGCGAAGAGTTGACTCACTGGAAAAGACTCTGATCCTGGAAGGGATTGGGGGCAGAAGGAGAAGGGGACGACAGAGGGTGAGATGGCTGGATGGCATCACTGACTCGGTGGACATGAGTCTGAGTGAACTCCGGGAGTTGGTGATGGACAGGGAGGCCTGGCATGCTGCGATTCATGGGATCGCAAAGAGTCAGACACGACTGAGCGACTGAACTGAACTGAGGGCTTCCCAGGTGGCACAGTGGTAAAGAACCTGCCTGCTAATGCAGGAGACAAGGGTTCAAACCCTGGGTTGAGAAGATCCCTCTGGAGTAGGAAATGGCAAGCCACTCTAGTATTCTTGCCTGGAGAATCCCATGGACAGAGGAGCCTGGCGGGCTACAGTCCATGGGGTCACAAAGAACTGGCCACAACTGAGTACACATAAACACACACACGTGAAACTAAAACAGTATTATAAATCCACTATACTTCAATAATAAAATAATAAATCTGGAAAGAAGCAAACTGAGCCATCTATAAACTCCTGCCCGAATGAAACTTGATACTATTCAAAGAATTTTTAAAATAGATATTCAGCAATATAGAAATCATAATACCTGACACACAATTAAAACTTATTAGATATGTGAAGGAAACTAAAAGCCAGGAGAAATAGATCATGGGATGATGGAACTGAAAGACGAAGGCTTTAAAAAGAGCCATTACCACTGTGTTCAAGAATGTAAATGAAAAAAAATGAATATGCTGGGGGAAGATGGAACATCTATATATATATGTATAAATTCAGGTGTAATTCTAGAATTGAAAAGTATAATATCTGAAATTATATATGTAACCACCATCTATATCTATAACCACATCTAGATAGGTACTAAAAAGTTAATGCAATTCACTCCAGTATTTTTGCCTGGAGAATCCCCATGGTCAGAGGATCCTGTTTACAGCCCATGGGTTGCAAAAAGTCAAACATGACTGAATGACTAAGCACAGAAAAGAACAGAAGAAAAAGTCTTCCCAGGCAGTGCTAGCGGTAAAGAACACACCTGCCAATGCAGGAGATATAAGAGTCACAGGTTTGATCCCTGGGTTGGAAAGATCCCTGGAAAGAAAATAACAATCTACTCCAGTATTTTTGCCTGGAGAATCCCATAGACAAAGTAGTCTGGTGATCTATATAGTCCAAGGGTCACAAAGAGTCATACATGACTGCAGTGACTTAGCACTCACATAAGAAAAAGCTCAGTGAACTTGAAGACAAGGTAATAGAAATGATTCAAACTTCAGAAACTAGAAGGAAAGGGAATCCTTCCCAACTCATTTTATGTATGATACTTAGTATCACCATAACCCTGATACTAACTCTGGACAAGATTGTTAATAGAAAACAAAATTACAAGCAAATTCACACACGAATCTATAAAAATCATTAACAATATATTATCAATTGAACCCACCAATACTTGTAAGGAATAATGTATATAAACCAAGTGAAGTTGATTCTAGAAATGCATGGCTTGCCAGAGAGATAGGGTGGGGAGGGAGATGGGATAGGGGTTCAGGATGAGAGGGACACACATATACCTGTGGCCAATTCATGTTGATATATGACAACAACATGACAATATTGTAAAGTAACTATCCTCCAATTAAAATATATAAATTAACTTAATAAAAAGAAAATATACAGTGTCATTGAATCAAATATAGCATATTGGTATGAAATTTGATGAGTCAGCACAAAGTTAGTTGTGTTTGATGACTTATTTCCAATTAACATAAGACATATTGTACTTGTCCCTGCTTCTTAACAGTTCACTTTAAAAAATCCATTCATAAAAATTAAATAAAAAAAAGAAATACGTGATTTCATTAACACATGAAAACCATGACAGTGATATAAACTACATTAACAGAAATAAGACAAAAATCACATGCCATTTCAATAGATGCAAAATACATTGGGAAAAAATGTTATATCCTTTTCTGATGGAAAAAAAAACAAACAATCAGCAAGCTATAATTGAAGGAATTTTCTAGACCTGATAATAAATGGCAACTTTGCAAAACCTACATGCCTGCTAAATTACTTCCATCATGTACGACTCTTTGCAACCCTATGGCTATATCCCGTCAGGTTCCTTTGTCCATGGGATTCTCCAGTTAAGAACAGTGGAGTGGGTTGCCATGCCCTCCTCCAGGGGATCTTCCTAATCCAGGAATCAAACTCATGTCTCTCACATCTGCATTGGTAAGGGGCTTCTTTACCTCTAAGGCCACCTGGGAAGTCTTTGCAAAACCTATAACTAACTTCATATTTATTATCAAGAACAAAAAAAAGGAGTTTACTTTTCACAACTTCTATTTACCATTGTACTAGACATTTCAAATATATTCAATAAAAAGGAATAAATAAATGGTATACAAATTTGAAGGAATATGAAAGTGTTTTACTAATAGGCAATAATTTATGTAGAAAATAACCTATCAAAAGCAGTATTAAAATTAATAAATTAATTTAGCAAAGTTGTAAGACATAAGATTACTGTATAGAAGAAAACACAGAACATAATGAAGTGGGCAACTATTTCTTAGAATACAGCAAGCATCAGTTCAGTCAGTTCAGTCAGTTCAATTCAGTCACCCAGTCATGTTCGATTATTTGTGACCCCAAGAACCACAGCACACCAGACCTCCGTGTCCATCACCAACTCCTGGAGTTCACTCAAACTCATATCCATCGAGTCAGTGATGCCATCCAGCCATCTCATCCTTTGTTCTCCCCTTCTCCTCCTGCACCCAACCCCTCCCAGCATCAGGGTCTTTTCCAGTGAGTCAACTCTTTGCATGCATAACTATAATTAAAAACTGATAAACTTTGTTCAGTGACACAGTCATGTCCAAATATTTGCAACCCAATGGATTACAGCATGCCAGACTTCCCTGTCATTCACCAATCCTAGAGCTTGCTCAAACTCATGTCCATTGAGTCAGTGATGCCATCCAACTATCTCATCCTCTGTCATCCTCTTCTACCCCTGCCTTCAATCTTTCCACACATCAGGGTTTTTTCCAAGTTGGCTCTTCACATCAAGTGGCCATAACTGGAGCTTCAGCTTCAGCATCAGTCCTTCCAATGAATATCAGGATGGATTTCCTTTATGATTGATTGGTTTGATTTCCTTGCAGTCCAAGATACTCTCAAAAGTCTTTTCCAACACCACAGTTCAAAGGCATCAGTTCTTTGGCACTCAGCCTTCTTTATGGCCCAACTCTCACATCCATACATGACTACTGGAAAAACCATACCTTTGACTAGATGGACTTTTGTTGGCAAAGTAATATCTCTGCTTTTTAGTATGTTGTCTAGGTTGGTCATAGATTTTCTTCAAAGGAGAAAGCATCTTTTAATTTCATGGCTGCAGTCACCATCTGCAGTGGTTTTGGAGCCCCCCAAAATAGTCTCTAACTGTTTCCATCATTTCCCCATTTATTTGCCATGAAGTGATGGGACTGGATGCCATGATCTTAGTTTTCTGAACATTGAGTTTTAAGCCAACTTTTTCACTCTCCTCTTTCACTTTCATCAAGAGGCTCTTTAGTTCTTTGCTTTCTGCCATAAGGGTGGTGTCATCTGCATGTCTGAGGCTATTGATATTTCTCCTGACAATCTTGATTACAGCTTGTGCTTTATCCAGACCAGCATTTCACATGATGTACTCTGCATACAAGTTAAATAAGCAGGTGACAATATACAGCCTTGACGTCCTTATTTCCCAATTTTGAACCATTCAAAATTTTACTTTATTAAAATTTAAGTTTATTCATTAAAAATATAGTTAAGAAAATGAAAAAGCAAACTGCATACTGAGAAAAATTAGTAGTACATATGTGTGATAAAAGATTTGTCCAGAATGAACAAGTTAGAAAATAAACACATTTTTCTAATTGTGTGGAAAACTTTAATAGGCCATAAAAACAAGTTAAATAAGCAGGTGACAATATACAGCCTTGACGTCCTTATTTCCCAATTTTGAACCATTCAAAATTTTACTTTATTAAAATTTAAGTTTATTCATTAAAAATATAGTTAAGAAAATGAAAAAGCAAACTGCATACTGAGAAAAATTAGTAGTACATATGTGTGATAAAAGATTTGTCCAGAATGAACAAGTTAGAAAATAAACACATTTTTCTAATTGTGTGGAAAACTTTAATAGGCCATAAATGAAGATATAGAAATCTATACCAAGATCATGGAAAAGCACTTAACATCACTTCTTATCAGGGAAATGTAAAATGAAATCTCCATCATACAATATTATACAGCCACCAAAATGGCTAAAATTTAAAATACTGATTGGTGCATCATTTGCAAATATTTCTTCCATTCTGTGCTTTGTTTTCATTTTGTCTATGGTTTCCTTTGCTGTGCAAAAGCTTTGAGTTTAATTAGATACACCTGAAACTAACACACCATTATTAATCAATTAAGCTCCAATATAAAATAAAATTTTAAAAAATACTGACAATATCAGATGTCAGTTGGAAAAATAAGAGTAACTGGAGCTCTCAAACTTAACTAGTGGAAACATAAAATTGTTGAAACATTTTGGAAATAGATATGGTAACTTCTCATAAAGTTAAATATACATGTAGTCCATTATCTAACAATTGCATTCTTAAGTATTTATACAAAAGAAATGCCTTGCCCAGTAAAAGTCTGTCAAGAATATGCATAGCAACTTCAGCTATGATAGCTAAAAGCTAAAACAATTCATACAGCCAGGATTAGAAAACCAGATTTAAAATATATTGTGTTTTATTCACACTAAATAATAATATTAATATGTAGCAATAAAAAGGAACTACTGATACATGAAGCAACAAGATGAATCTCAAAAAGCGCTGAGNGGCCTGGAGTGCTGCAATTCATGGGGTCGCAAAGAGTCGGACATGACTGAGCGACTGAACTGAACTGACTGAAGTAGTGGCTATTTGAAACATATCAATCGAACACCTGCTATTCAGGGCAAACATATATTGAATACATGGTATAGAAAGAACCAGTTTTTAAATTTATTTATTTTTAATTGGAGGATAATTGCATTACAGTATTATTTTGTTTCTGCCGTATATCAAGATGAATCAGCCATAGGTGTGTGTATGTTCCCTCCATTTTGAACCTCTCTCCCACCTCCCACCACATCTTACCCCTCTAGGTTGTCACAGAGCACCAGATTTAAGCACACAGAACTCCATGTGTCATATAGTAAATTTCCACTGGCTGTCCAGTTTTACATATGGTTATGTATATATTTCAATCATACTCTCTCAATTCATGCCCCCTGCTCCTTCCCTCATTGTGACCAAAGGCTGTTCTCTATGTCTGCACGTCCATTGCTGCCCTGCAGATAGGTTCATTAGTACCATTTTTCTAGTTACCATATATATGTGTTAATATATGATATATGTCTTTCTCTTTCTGACTTACTTCACTCTGTATAATAGGCTTGTGTTCATATACTTTATTAGAACTGTCTCAACTAAATGCCTTTTATGGCTGAGTAATATTCCATATTCTTTTTATGGCTGAGTAATATTCCAATGTTATAAATATTATAATGTTATAAATGTTATCATTATAAATGTTCATCTGTTGATGGACATTTAGAAGCAAAACTCACTGTTTGGAGATGACATGACACTTTATTTAGAAAACCCTAAAGATGCCACCAGAAGAGTATTAGAGTTAATCAATGACTATAGCAAATTCACAGGATATAAAATTAATACACAGAAATCTCTTATATTCTTATACACTAACAGTGAAAAACCAGAAAGAAAATTAAGGAAATAATCCCATTCACTATTGCAACAAAAAGAATAAAATACCTAGGAATAAACCTACCTAAAGAGGCAAAAGACCTGTATGCAGAAAACTATAAGACACTGATGAAATAAATCAAAGATGACACAAACAGATGGAGAGATATTCCATGTTCCTGGATTGGAAGAGTCAATATTGTGAAAATGACTGCACTACCCCAAACAATCTATGGATTCAATGCAATCCCTATCAAATCCCTGTCAAACTACCAATGGTATTTTTTACAGAACTAGAACAAAAATTTCACAATTTGTATGGAAACACAAAGACTCTGAATAAATAACTAATTTTGATGCTTTGTAGGTACCAAGGAGTTTACAAATAATGCCTCCCTTTCAAAATAATAAATATCTTCCTAAAAAATTAGACAATAATTTGGAAGCTCCATTAGTTAAAAATAGAGCTGGGCAATTAAAAAAAAAAAAAAGGTTGAAAACTGAAGAATTGATGTCTTTGAACTATGGTGCTGGAGAAGACTCTTAAGAGTCCCTTGGACTGCAAGGAGATCAAACCAGTCAATTTTAAGGAAAATCAAACCTGAATATCCATTGGACGAGTTGATGATGAAGCTGAAGCTCCAGTACTTTGGCTACCTGATGTAAAGAACTGACTTATTGGAAAAGAGCCTAATACTGGGAAAGATTGAAAGAAGAAGGAGAAGGGGAAGGCAGAGGATGAGATGGTTGGATGGCATCACCAACTCAATGGACATGAGTTTGAGTGGACTCTGGTAGATGGTGAAGGACGAGGAAGCCTGATGTGCTGCAGTCCAATCTGTCACAAAGAGTCAAACACAACTGAGGGGCTTAACAACAACAATTAATTTTTAAAAAGAGAAATAGTTCACTAGTAAAAAATAAAAAATAAGGAAATACATGAGCTTATAGCAATTAATGACTCATAATATTAAATAATTCAGCTCCTATAACAAATTATTTTCCAAATTAAAGACAAATGTTATCTACACCTCTTAGAAATGTCAAAATGTGAAACATATATGCTGTGTGAGTTTATTTGCGAATTGAATGCTTAAGAGTATTAATATTTCTTATCAACATATTACAATTGTATGAAACCAAATCTGAAAATAAATTATATACCTGTTGGGTGAACTGAAGTAAAGAGCATGCCTCTTTTTAGGCACTGACTATAACCTTCAGATCACAAAGAAAATGATTCACAGAAGAGTGAAAGAGATGGCCTAATTCTACCCTGTGACTTGATAATCATACCCTAAATCAAGAACAAACATATTCAATGAAATCCACTGCATGGTCTCTTCTAAGAAGCTCCCTACTGTTGTCTTCCCTTCCAATCGCCACATTTTTTCAAAGCCAATACTTTTTTCATTCATTAACACACCTTCTACTGATATTTGGGCCTATTAGATAGCCATAAATGGACTTTTAGTAGTATTAATTTCTGTCTCTGTTTTTCCCTTCAGTTTCAATGAAACCATTTTGGTTGATATCACCCCTTCCTGGATCTCAATCTCAGCTGTTACCTGTGGCCCTATAAGCCAGCTTGTCCTCCATTCAGGCAAGAAGACTATCCCTATTGTCATGATAGAGCAATCTTTTTACCAAAGGAAGAACATGGCTACTTATTCCATTAAAAAACAACAGAAGAATTATTCTATTCATGTCTTATCTCAAATCTAGGTCTAACTCTACACATCAGATGAGAATGTGTCTGTATATTACCAGGGGCATTTGCAACATACCCACATCCCCAGTCAATCTGTAAAAGTATAACTCCCTGCAGTTAGGTCTTTCTACATCTGTCAGCCTTGCATAAAGCAAATATTCAAATGCAAAACTTCTCCCTATAGTATGGACATCCAAATATATCTGCAACCTCAGTTTTTGGTTGACATAAAACCCATGGTTCGATTTATCCTATAAATTAGATAAATTTTAGCAAAACTGAACGATTAAAATAGATGTGAGTGAAAGTGAAGTCGCTCAGTCGTGTCCGACTCTTTGTGACCCCATGGACACCAGGCCTCTCTGTCTATGGCATTTTCTAGGCAAGAGCACTAGAGTGGGTTGCCTTTTCCTTCTGCAGGGAACTTCCCAACCCAGGGATCGAACCCAGGTCTCCTGCATTGTAGACAGACACTTTATCTTCTGAACCACCAGGGAAGTCTCCTAAAATAGATGTAGCTGGGATAAAAATGGCTTGTGAGATCTACAATGCGCTTCAGGAGAGGTTCATAAGATAAGTTTATGAATATTTGGGAAAGGAGGCAAATTTAAAAAATAATGTGTCATACTACTGTGAAAGTGAAAATGTTAGTCACTCAGTCATTCCAACTCTTTGCAGTCCCATGGACTGTAGCCCCACAGGCTCCTCTGTCCAAGGGATTCTCCAGGTAAGAATCCTGGAATGGGTAACCCTTCCCTTCTCCATGAGAACTTCCCAACCCAGGGATCGAACCCAGGTCTTCTGCATTGCTGGCAGATTCTTTACAATCTGAGCCATCAGGGAAGCCTATACTATAATGACCCAATTTATTATTTTTCCACAATCTGGCCAATGGCTTGTCTACACAATTTACCTAAGATACTTGAGATCTTATGGCATTTAGAGATAGTTGGGTAACTGAGCCCATTCCATTTAAAAGTTAAATCCTTCTAAAAGTTAAGAACATTCTGTTATTTTTCAATTTTAGATATTCTTCCACCATTAACACTGTTAACAAAACATATCAGGTCCCTTCAGTGCAGATGGAATTCACTGAATACCATTGACTTTGCTATGAATGAATGTTGGTTAAAGTATTCAGACCTAAGTCTGCCTTTTTATTTTAATTCATTATGTAAATCCTGAAACACTTCTTCAGATATATTCAAACTCTTCTTTATGTTGTAATCTATATGATAATGCCATAGAAATCTCATCAAACATTTCACCCTGCTCCTTTCTTTGATGATTTACAAACTATGGTACCTACTCTGCCAAAGGACACTGTTCAGCTATCATCAAAATACAGCCACTTTCAAGGTGCTTGAATTATGTCTCTATTACCTGTCTGCCAACAAGAAGTGTGACTATATTTGTATACACTGGTAAAAGTATGTAAAAACAAAGGAGTTAGTGTAATCATTTAATTCACCAGTAATTTACTGAACTAATTTTTGCATAACAGTGACCTAAAGAATACAATTTATTGTTAATTAATCTCATCAAACATTTCACCCTGCTCCTTTCTTTGATGATTTACAAACTATGGTACCTACTCTGCCAAAGGACACTGTTCAGCTATCATCAAAATACAGCCACTTTCAAGGTGCTTGAATTATGTCTCTATTACCTGTCTGCCAACAAGAAGTGTGACTATATTTGTATACACTGGTAAAAGTATGTAAAAACAAAGGGGTTAGTGTAATCATTTAATTCACCAGTAATTTACTGAACTAATTTTTGCATAACAGTGACCTAAAGAATACAATTTATTGTTAACGGAAGGGAGAGAGGCTTAAGGATAGTTATCATTTACTTTGTTCCAAGCACTTTAGAAAAAATATTTTATTTTCCCAGTTCCTAGTTTTGTGTTTTTGTTGTTTGTTTGTTTGTTCGTTTGTTTTAGTTTTTTAATGAAAAGAGCAGGACATAGCAAGATTAAGTAACTTTCACCAAAGCCACATGGCTACACAATGTCTGAACAGTAATTCAAACCAGATCTGTGACCCTAAAGCCAGCACTTAGTACTGGGCTATAACTCCCCTCTAAATAACTTGCTTACCATTGCATTGTTTCAAACTCTAGACAGGCTTGAGAGCTATCTCTGAAATGATGAACATGCAGAAGTCTTGAGTGGTCTGCCAAAGCATCATCCTTCCAATTTTTGTTTTTCACATGAACTATACAGAATTGAAGCACTTTGGATAGACTAAATCACTTCAGTTTATAATCCATTGTCAGGAAAGAGGACCTGTCAGCAAGTCCAGTCAGAAGGTGAGGTTCAACGTCTTCCTACATTTAAGCATAGTTTCTTTGGAAGAATTTACAGCTATATTCTTTTCTCCTCTATTCTCTGGTTATCCAAGCACCTATGGCATGTCTTCCTTGAATCCCAATTTACATCTATTCCTCTCCTGTTGAAGCCACTCCAGGAAATTTAGCTTTTGAGGCTAGGATAAACATTTCTGTCCAGCTATCACTAGCTCCAAATAGAGCAGGCCTCATCACATTTACTAGAATCACCAGGGGAAAATTGTTCCTTTTTGCTCCACTGTCCATCCCCAATCCTTACAATTCTGATTGGAGGCCTGGATTGGGTTGCAGTTTTCTTATGACATATCAGAATTTGAGAATCAAATTCTAAGAGACTAATTCTCTCACCTCTAGCTATAGAATGTGATCACATCATGACTGGAAGAACTCTTGTAACCTCAACACATTTACACCTGATTATACTACGCATATCAGGCTTCCCTGATAGCTCAGTTGGTAAAGAATCCACTTGCAATACAGGAGCCCTGGTTGAATTCCTGGGTCAGGAAGATCCTCTGGAGAAGGGATAGGTTTCCCACTCCAGTATTCTTGGGCTTCCCTTGTGGCTCAGCTGGTAAAGAATCCACCTGCAATGTGGGAGACCTGGTTTCTACCCCTGGGTTGGAAAGATCCCCTGAAGAAGGAAAAGGCTACCACTCCAGTATTCTGGCCTGGAGAATTCCATGGACTGTAGAGTCCAAGGAGTCACAAAGAGTGGGACGTGACTGAGTGACTTTCATTGATACTACTCATGGGGCTTCCCAGATGGTGCTAGTGGTAAAGAATCCACATGCCAGTGCAGAAGATGAAAGAGACACAGGTTCAACCTCTGCATAAGGAAGATCCTCTGGAGGAGGGCATGAACAACCACTTTAGTATTCTTATGTAGAGAATCCCATTGACAGAGTATCCCAGCACGCTATAGTCCATACGGTCACAAAGAGTCAGACACGACAAGCGACTGGGCACTTACTACTCATGAAGTGAAGATATTTTACTTTACAAAATTACCTTTCTTGTGGTTAGAGTCCATCTTTCTTCCTTATTGCTATAATTGGAAACTACTTATGCAACATGGTATATAGTAAGTGTTCAATAAATATTTGATTAATTTGAATCAATGGTGGAATGTTGAAAGGATGAAGGAATGGATGAGTGATATGCCTGTTGACTGGACTATCCTGTTCTTTTCTACCCATTGCACATGTCTTGTTCTGAAGATAATAATAATTTTATATGGCTTCTTAGACATAGGGCCTTGTTACACCACATCAAGCTAGTCTGTTTTCCAGAACCCCTGGATAAAATATTTATAAATTATTTTAGTCAACCTAGGTTAAGTATCAAAATCTTCTATAACTCACCTTTATCTTCTAAGAAATTGAATTTATGTGTAACATTATGATTTACCTAGGTGACATTCAACCACACATTTTCCTGTCCCAAATCGCTTCAAGAAAATTAGAGATACCAAAGGAACATTTCATGCAAAGATGGGCTCGATAAGGACAGAAATGGTATGGACCTAACAGAAGCAGAAGATATTAAGAAGAGGTGGCAAGAATATACAAAAGAACGGTACAAAAAAGATCTTCATGATCAAGATAATCACAATGGTATGATCACTCACCTAGAGCCAGACATCCGGGAATGTGAAGTTAAGTGGGCCTTAGAAAGCATCACTAGGAACAAAGCCAGTGGAGGTGATGGCATTCCAGTTGAGCTATTTCAAATCCTGAAAGATGATGCTGTGGAAGTGCTGCACTCAATATGCCAGCAAATCTGGAAAACTCAGCAGTGGCCACAAGACTGGAAAAGGTCAGTTTTCATTCCAATCTCAAAGAAAGGCAATGCCAAAGAATGCTCCAACTACTGTGCAATTGTACTCATCTCACATGCTAGTAAAATAATGCTCAAAATTCTCCAAGCCAGGCTTCAACAATATATGAACCATGAACTCCCTGATGTTCAAGCTGGTTTTTGAAAAGGCAGAGGAACCAGAGATCAAATTGCCAACATCCTCTAGATCATTGAAAAAG